>JARHVA010000110.1:7382500-7667500 GCA_037957365.1 Torreya grandis
GACCAGATAAGTTCAACTTATGTAAACAAAATCAATATCTTATTTAAGGCTATGAAGAAAATATCATGTATTAGAGCACCCACCATAATAGAATAGCCTTTCAACCTATTTGTTAGCTGACAAAAAAGACCTAAACAAGGCAAATGCTAGTTTGAAGTAATTAAGAAGCAAGCAACAAAATGTATAAGTAAATATCATTTAGGCACTTAGAGGAGGATGAAACCACATATTATCTACTCAAGATTTCAAACAAAAAAGTATAATTATGTTTATTTACCAGCTTTGTTGTGATATCATATCAGAATCATCTTCTAATGAGACATCTAAGACTAAATACTGGAAGATTGAACACATAACTTTGTTGCTATGAATGAAATCACATGAGCATAATAGAGATAGATTGCATTCAGATATGGAGGTGTAAAAAGTGTTATACTAGATCAAAGTTCATATCTCTCACAACCATCCAAATTTTCTTAGCTCATAACTAAGTAGCTCAATACTCCATTACACTACATAGATGGCATGAAGGCTAAGTAGCTCACACTCATATAATCTACAATCTATAATCCTCAATCCATAATGCATAATTAGCTCATAAGTTCCTTGGAGGATAGTTCATTATATAGGTAGAGGAGAGGAACTAATGCACATCCATTTAGCAATGATAACATGGCTCAATTACTAAGTTAATATGAACCCTATGTGTAACATGCCAAGCCCCACATGTCAACATTGATTACCAAATGAATAGTGAAATGATGTTGAGTAAAAATAAGCATGTGCATGTGAAATTATGACCTCTTTATTATTCCTAGGTGACCTAATTATTAAAACTAAGAAATATTAATATATATGTATAAGAAAACCATGTAATGGATAAAAAACCTATACCAATAATGATAAATCCTATCCCAACTAGTATCTGAAAAATTAACAGTCTCCACAATATGTTGAAGTTATTTGGCCTAGAAAGATTAAATTTCCAACACCCATTTTACAACTAATAATGTTGGATTAAATGGTAATGAATATCCCTTTAGTAAATTTGATGAAATGGATACTTCTTAATACTTGACAATATATTGATAAATACTTCCTTTTCAAACCAAATAAATTATCCTTTAGAGAAATCAATCCAATAGGTACTATAAATACCAAATCCTTCAAAAAATAGCATACCCATTATGTTTTTAACTGTCAGGGATCGAAACACCCCACCGGAAGCACACAATTGATTACTAAACCAAGCAACTTAATATGCGGAATAAACCAGAATCAACAAGTAACTAGAACTCAGAATAACACAGCATATGAGAGACAATACATCAATTGTATTAATAACTCTTACAGAAGGAAATACAACAAAGAAGACTGCCATAGTTCTTCTTCCTTACACACCTCTAGGGCTCCCACACCTCTAGATGATAAACAGTAAATCTTCCCTCAAAGCTTCTCTCTCCTAGGTCCCAACACCCAACTCAAACACAGAGTTGGTGTTTACCTTATACCTGTGCTCCACGCACTCCACAAGTGCTCCACGCACTCCACAAGTACACACCTATACTTCAAGTAGATCCCCCTGAACCTGCAACACCTGCACCTCAATAGACCTTACTTACCATGTAGATCTCCTATATAGGCCATGCCCCTGTGACCAAGATCCTACACACCTGAAGAACCCAGCTGGCTCTCCAATCCAGCACCAACACACCTGGTACTGTGGCACTAGGAGGAACGCACCATTGCTCTACCTCACACACAGAAGGAGCTTATAATTATGCTCTCTTACTCCCTAGCACTTATTTACAATACAACCATGAGTTCCTTATATAGAACTCATCCAAACAATAATTAGACACCTAGTACAATAACTAGATCTGCAGCTCTTAGTCTATAATTAGAACTAAGCATGCAAACACTTGGTTCGTCAACCAACTGCCCGTAATAAACTCGCAGTCGAACCACACAGGTGACCGACGCCGGTCCCTGTCCGCCTGGGGGTTGCCGACGCCGGCTGATATATGACCGACGTCGGTTGCTTCCTGTCTCCTACCTGCCGACGTCGGTTGGCCTGACCGACGCCGATTGCTTGTGACACTCAGCAACTCTTTCTGCACCCTCCTCCATGTCTGCATCAGTGAAGCTTTTAGCTCCACACCCTAACAATCTCCCACTTGGAGATAAACAACTGCACTGTACCAGTACCTGTATCCCATCTAATCTGTTTCCTGGTTTGTATCCCTCTTCAAGCTCAACCCTGAAGACCACCCACCACACAACCTGTGGTGTACCTCCTATCATCCGAGTACCCTGCCACATCCGATCCTACAAACACATGTAGTGAAGTCCTGACTCTGCATAGCATGAATCCCTGCTATTGGTCCCTCTCAAATCCCTGAGAACTCACCTCCCCGAATTGGCTCCTGACTCTCTGACAGCTCCCACTGCGTGGGAATACTCAAGTCTATACCAGACCTCATGTGATTTCAGACACTGTCCCTGTCCAGCCCTTAGTGTGCTCCGGCTCTGCATCCTGAACCTCGCCAACACCTGATTCACATCAGCTCCCACTCAAGACAAAATCAACCTGTGATCTCCATGCCTCCCATGTCAAAGAATTCCGCTGCTCCAAACTCCTCTTGACATGCCACTGAACTAATCTTACCCTTAGCTCAGCAAAACCCTGTATGTACACCCCTGCTAGCTAGCATACTATCCACATACAGCAACAGAATGATGTTGCAATCATCATCCCCCTGGTAAGTCAAACCACAGTAGTTACCCTGACACTGACTGAAGTCGTGCTTCGTCCTCCACCTGTCAAAACCTGTACCACTGTCTTGCAGCTTCCTCAAGACCATATGCCCTGGTCTTCCGTCTCACATATCCGTTCTCTCTATTCTTCTACTAAGGCATCCATTCGTCTCTGTGCTTACATCCCGCTGGCAAACCTACCAAAACTCCCATCTAGTTCTGCATCATATACCTGCCATGCTCCCACCTGTTTCCTGGATCCTTCCTGCTCTATAACCAGCAACATGTATAAAGAAGAGGAACATGAATTTGAGGGCCTACTTACACCTTCAGTCCTTCATATGGGTGTTTGAGACTCCTTGACAACAACCTGTCCACCCAAAATTCGTTGCAGTGACCGACCTCGGCCACCCCACAGTCTGCATCTGACCGACGTCGGTTTCCATGCGTCTGTCCCTGACTACCAACCTGCCAGCGCTGGTGTCCCTACTGCCGACGTCGGTCCTTTTAACCGACATCGGTCTTACCTACTGCCGACGTCGGTCCCATGACCGACGTCGGTCTTACTCTGCCCGACACTGCCGGCTTCGGTCTGCACATGACTGACATCGGCACCTGTCTGTTCGACGTTGGTTTCTCCTGACTGACGCCGGTATCTGTGTTCGCCCATGAGTGATGACTTTTTCCCTGCGAGCTCCTTTGAATCAATCTCCATGTCCAAACTGCCCTGCTCAGATGTATCCAGCCTCATCCACTGAACTCTGTCTGCCATCTCCTCCAAGAACACCAAGGCTTTCCAGTTCTTAAGCCTGTCAAATATATCTGTCTTCCGCTTAAGAACATGCATCTCCTTCCTGCTCATGTGACCAAGCCTACGAAGCCACGTCTCCGCAACAGAATAAGAATCAGTAATATAAACAAGTAGATAAAGAGTACCTGTTTTCTTACCACCAGCTAATTCAAGTGCACCCACTGTGAGAGTTCTTGTGTATCTCTCATCACCCAATCTTTCTGAAGAAATTAGCCATATATCCAAACCTGGGACCTGCATGACCTCCATGAACACCTGTGTGTTATCCGCCTGCAATTTCAGCATCACTTCCCCTTTGCCAATTCTTTGGCAAGGCTCACCAGCTCCTCTACCTGGGGCTGCATGGAAAGAGGCAACCGAATCTTTTATCCAAGATTCAACTTTATCCAAGAAACCTCCCAGAGCATCCTGTGCCATATCACCTGCAACATCTGCTTCTTCAGTTCCTTCATGCTGATCTGCTACCAACCAACAATATTCTTTTACCTGCTCTTTCTTTCCATATGACCGTCGGTGACCATCTGTGCTTTTCAACTCCTCCATCCTTAGCTTACTTTGTTCTGCAGTTGCTCTACTCCCACTCGATCAGAAACCCCTGAGAGTGCCCTGTAACCAAACACAAAACCTGCTTCCCTGCAACCTTAGCTCTGATACCACTTGTCAGTATCAAGCTAAGAACCTACAACCAAGGCTCTGATACCACTTGTCAGGGATCGAAACACCCCACCGGAAGCACACAATTGATTACTAAACCAAGCAACTTAATATGCGGAATAAACCAGAATCAACAAGTAACTAGAACTCAGAATAACACAGCATATGAGAGACAATACATCAATTGTATTAATAACTCTTACAGAAGGAAATACAACAAAGAAGACTGCCACAGTTCTTCTTCCTTACACACCTCTAGGGCTCCCACACCTCTAGATGATAAACAGTAAATCTTCCCTCAAAGCTTCTCTCTCCTAGGTCCCAACACCCAACTCAAACACAGAGTTGGTGTTTACCTTATACCTGTGCTCCACGCACTCCACAAGTGCTCCACGCACTCCACAAGTACACACCTGTACTTCAAGTAGATCCCCCTGAACCTGCAACACCTGCACCTCAATAGACCTTACTTACCATGTAGATCTCCTATATAGGCCATGCCCCTGTGACCAAGATCCTACACACCTGAAGAACCCAGCTGGCTCTCCAATCCAGCACCAACACACCTGGTACTGTGGCACTAGGAGGAACGCACCATTGCTCTACCTCACACACAGAAGGAGCTTATAATTATGCTCTCTTACTCCCTAGCACTTATTTACAATACAACCATGAGTTCCTTATATAGAACTCATCCAAACAATAATTAGACACCTAGTACAATAATTAGATCCACAGCTCTTAGTCTATAATTAGAACTAAGCATGCAAACACTTGGTTCGTCAACCAACTGCCCGTAATAAACTCGCAGTCAAACCACACAGGTGACCGACGCCGGTCCCTGTCCGCCTGGGGGTCGCCGACGCCGGCCGATATATGACCGACGTCGGTTGCTTCCTGTCTCCTACCTGTCGACGTCGGTTGGCCTGACCGACGCCGGTTGCTTGTGACACTCAGCAACTCTTTCTGCACCCTCCTCCATGTCTACATCAGTGAAGCTTTTAGCTCCACACCCTAACATTAACTTTAAATCTTATAATATTATACAAATTTCCAACATCTTGATTCTTCAAGGCTAAGATACTACTAGACACTATTGATTTCTAAACTTAGTTGTAGACAAATGTTACAATATCTCGAGCCATCCTAATTGTAAGAGCCCAAGAGCTTCACAACTACATGGACTCAAAATACAAAATACCTTGGATCCAAAAGTCTACTTTTTATTTGGATCCAAAATTAAAAATGTACCTCTGGATATAGAACAACAGTGCTAAGTGACTACTAAATACTAATGTTTTTTACATACTAATTGAAGATGAAAGAATGTATCAATAAACCCTAACCTACATGATAGTCCAAGATAATAAAAAATCATTTGATAACAAAATATTGATACCCATTACACTCATAAACAAACTATAGGAAGACAACTTGTTTTTTGACATTGTCATGCACAAAGTTCCCAAACTAGACATACTCATTGAAGTTGGATATGTTACTTTAGGGGTGGACCCATGTGATATACTAGCATATGGGATAGTGAAGGCCCAAAATTTATTATTAAATATTCAAATCCATTTGTTGTATCTATAAGGTCTATTTCTATCAAGGATTTCCTATACCTCATCACTAATGGAGGCTACAAAATCAAGAGCCTTTGGAAACAAGTTGATTATGCCTTTTGTTGGAGCCCAAATCTACACCAAGTATTTGTTTTCCCTATTTAGTGTCAAAACATTTGGGAGGTTGTAAATTTGTTGTGTTCTAATATCTTTGTCTAGGGTATTTTGTTGATTTGCCAAGTTTCATGAGAGCCCTATAAACCTACATTCTGTTAAGGCTTTAAAGTTCATTCTATGATTTGAATTAATAGGTTTCATGGTGGGAAGATTCAATGAAGATAGAAATGCATCCAAGTCTCTTTGAATACATTGTGTTTTTGCCTCATGCTCGAAGGAGAAAATTTTTGGGGCCCTGGATGAAATTACCATGTTGTACCTTTAATGTGTTTTGGTGACTAGGGCAAAGAATTGCTCGATGAGTCGAATGAAAGACACATGATTATCTTAGGGGGATATTAATAATTTATCCCTTGAAAATGCCTAAGTCAAATGTGTCAAGTTTATAAGGTAATGACTTGTTAATTTCCTTTTACAAGTAATGAGTGCATTTTCAAAGATCAAAAGGATCTTCCACCCCTCCCCATATCAAGAAGAATAGTGCAAAGGTAAAAATTTGGACAAGAGTCTGAGCTAATATCTAAGTTAGACACGTGGTAAGGCCTCAGGGTTTTACAAGATTCGAGACCTTTTTGAAGATTGCCTCACTTACCTCTTGGTGGGCAAGGTTCAAAAGGTCCTCGAAGGCCTAAATGCCTACATTGGTAAAGTTAATTTGGATACATGGTAGGTCCTCAAGGTTTTACAAGCTCTAGGCCCTTTTTGAATATTTCCTTAATTACCTTTTGGTAGGCAAGGTTAAAAAGGTCCCTAAATGCCTAAACACCTAGATTTGTAAGTAGAGTAATGACACATGGCATTCTCATATCCCATGGGTAGTTTGAGACATATTGCACCACTACACTAAAGAAATAACAAGTGAATAAGTATAAAAGTACTTGAAGGATAAAAAAGTATTGGGTTATAAATTTTGCTTATATGGATCCATGTGTTACAAGGAATATTTCCTAGTATAAAGGAAACATATTCACCTTCTCCTTCTTCTTTCACAAATAGAAGCTCAAATGACTAAAGGGGGTAGTTGGATCAACAGATCACACTTTTTTGGGCCTAGATGATCCAATGGTGCAAGATCATGGATAAATATTCACAAGATCTCTAAGAGCCCATGAGATCAACATGTGGTAGATTCATGTTCAATAGATGACTGATGTAGACTATAGAGCTCAGAAATCCCATAAAGGTACCAAGTGGCACAACCATAGGGCTCAGTATAAAGATGGCCAAAAATAGGGGAGGTCTTAGATCATGATCAATAGCTCACATTGATCAATGGGTAATAATCCAATAGAGTGAAGCAAATTAAAATTATCAAAGGCTCCTCTAAGTAAACACACTAGTGTGAAGTGTCACATTCATAGAGCTTGTTAGACAGAGACCTAATGAGTATAAGTTTGTCAAAGTTAATAATTGAGCTTGTTAGAAGATCTGACGATGTGTAAATGATCATGCAAAGGAGATCTAATGGATTTAATGGAATAAAATGCTATAAAGTGCTCAAGGTTTATTGACATAGTGGTGAGTTAAAGACTGAACAAGTTTGAGAAGATCAATAGAGTAAAAGTGATCCAAAAATGAAGGAAGAAACAAGATGGGGTCAAAGACATCAAAGTTTGATGACCAAGTCAAGGTAAAGTTCAGAAATATATAGAGATTTGATGAAACAATAAAGCTTGGAGATTGTACAAAAAAAGAGATCAAAGTCTAGTATTTAAAGTGTTTATATTCCAATGGTTAAGTCAAAAAACATGTAGGGAAGATGCATTTCACAACACGGACAAATAAATTGATTAGGTGATTGATCAAATTGTGTTACAATGCATGTACATCATAACCAAAGCTTGAAACTTGATAAATATGGTGATAATACAAAGATTCATGGTAGTGGAGCTTGAATTTGAGATGCAGAATAAGTTGGCAAAAGATTTTATCATCTAGATCAACTCTAGAGTATAACCAGATATTTTATTAATTATGAGCTAGTACTACTTCTTTCTTCTATTCCCTCACTTCTTATTTCTTTTCATTTCTCACTAGAAACCATCATACTTAGCCCATTAGTGGTACATCTCTTTTAGTTAATTTTTTATATCTAGGTGGATAAGAAAGGGATGTTTTTAATCTAATATGTAAGTGGACAAAGGTTTTGTTTTGTCCCTTGAAATATTTTCCTCCATGTAGACCACTAAAAATATTATACTGACGTGGAAGATCAATCTTGTAATCATCATAGGAGCATGAGCATATCTAAGGAATCATATTTTTTACAAGGTTTAATAGATTCCAGGCCCATGAAAGAATTTTATAGCTAGAACATGTTTAATAATATGCTAGGCTTAGCTCAATGGTATAAAAAAATTGGGTCCATCCTTTTACAAGGGTTGTTTAAATTTTTAGTAAATAGATATAGCCTCAAAGAGTTCTCTCTATGAAGTCATTCTAGTGCCATATTGGTTTCTATTATAAAATCATTGGCAAGCTTTGAGAGCATTAGATATGTCTCCCTTGTTATAGAATTGTATTGCATAGTGTTAGGTTATATGTCATTTAGAACACACTACATTTAATTTCCATTCAATTGATTAATGAAATATATTCATGGTTTTCATTCTCTTCCGATTGTTGAAGTATATAGATCTATTTTGCATGCTTAGTAGATTGGTTATCTAGTGTATTCATATTTATGGTAGTCATTTAGATTTTATATCTAGGTTGTAAAATCATTTCTGCTTTGAGATTTGGGAATAGAGTGTTTATAGCCTTTTTAATGGTAATCCTAGACTCATGGATTAAATTAGAAGTAATTATTGATGGATTATTTATAGTGTTGCTTATTAGACTTTGAGGATTATTTGTGCATGGTTTCATTTCATTTGTTTTTTATTTACAATGCATTTGTTGGTGAAAATGATATGATAGTTTAGTGAATTTATTTGTGCTCATTCATTAACCCTCCACACTCTTTTTTATTAATTAAAAAATCATTTCCTACCCTATCCTACCCTGCAAGTAACACATCCTTTTCATATTATGAGTGTTATTTGATTACAAATTCATAAATGTTGCATACTTAACATGTGTTTGCATTTTTTGCTTTAAAGCCCAGCATTGCAATCTCTTATTCATCCCCTTTATTTTTGAAAATTATTTAGAATAAAGGTTGCAATCACATTCATATCTATATTTAGTAGCTTGTGTCTAACTTATAACATTTGTTTATTCCATATGACAACCCTTCTTGGGTGGAGTGAGCAAGTTTGGTTGTGTTCTAATCAGATTTGTGTTCCCTTATGCTAATAATTCCCATGGAGGTTGAATTGTAGAATCTCTCCATATGAGCAAGTTACCCCTTAGGTCCTCTCACCTTGGTTCAAGGAGTGAGAAAATTAGTAGGGAGCTAACCATACCCTTTGTAAGTACCTCTCAGTCATTTTTTCTAGTCTGTTCCAATCTTAATGTTAAACTCTCCCCTAACTACAACAACATTATAGTAATTTTCTCATCTTTATTTGCCATTTTCTTCAAGTGTGTAAGGCTAGACTAGAGAGGTGTATAACTAGGAATCAACATCTTTTTGGTGCTATTATCGAGGATTAATTAATAACCTTGGCACTTGTATGTTATTAGAGACTCTTGTAGAGAGTTTTTATAATGTTCTAAAGCTTTCTAATTATTTTTTATATTCTGAACATCTTTGGTTCATCAACGTCACAACACCTTTTTTTCACCATAACACTACTGGGGATGTTCACCCCTATGTTGTGAGGAAGTTTTAAAATTTTCTTGGAATTATCTTTAGTATTTGAAAGTTTTCATTATATCATTTTTTGTTAGTAGTTTTATTTATTGTGGTCTAGAAGTTTTTGCTTCTAGTGGTGACTCCATTACTTTTAAAGTTTAAAAATCAATGCCTATTATATGTATTCTTCTCTATCTTGAAGAGTTTTATTTAGATCCACAAATCTAGAGGGTAATTGGTCTTCCTTTAAGAAAGATCCATCTAAAAGGCTTATCCCTGAGTTAAAAGATCCATCTAGAAGGGGACGAGTGTGGAAGCCTATTTTAGGCCAAAAATTAGGCAATCAAGTAAGACCATAATAGTTTTTTCCCTATTTTATTTACCCCATTTTCTCAAATATCCCTCTATTTGAAGGATATTAAAGCGATTTAGATAAATCTGAGCTCCCCGCAAATCAAATTCCTTCTCCATGTAGAAATTTTTCTCCTCTTGCAAGATCATTAAGGCATTATTCTATTTCTTTTTTTTCAAGTCCCCCTCATAGATTCATTCATAACTCTCCCCTAGTTCATCTTCATCTTTATATTTAGAGATGGGAGACCATGATTAGAGGAGGTTTAATGTAGGCAGTGACTATAGTGGATAAGAAGATCAAGGTCTGGGTAATAGACATAGACCGTTTGTGATCTTAAGGTTCAAAATTATTAACTTTACTAGTATACCTAGTTTCCCTAATTGATTTCCCATTAAATTTAGAAATATATTCCCTAAATTTAAAATAAATAATTCCATGTCTGGGGAACAACATTTAAAAGATTTCTTAAATGTTATTGAAGACTATGAAATTGATTTAGAAAATGTGTGCATAAAGCTCTTTGTGAACACACTAGAAGAAGAGGCATGGGATTTGTTTAAACCCCTCACTAATGGATCTATAGACATATGGAAAGATATGGTTGATGCATTTAAGATGTAATTTTGTGATAGCATTGATCCCATATTCTTGTTTCTCAAATTTGAAAGCCTCAATAAAAATCTTAATGAGTGTGTTAAGGATTTTAATTCTAGATTTAGTAAGATATTTAGAAAGCTGCCATAAGACATTAGACCCAATGGTGATACTTATTTGATCAAGTATTGTAATGAATTTTACAAGAAGGTATCCTATTATCTTAGAGACAAATCTCCCATAAATCTAAGATGGCCTTTAATTTGGATATCCAAATAGAGAATAATATCAGAGAGGTGGGTAAGCCTTTGAAAAAGAGGGCTGATGTCAAATTGATAAGTCCAAAAAAGCCTCAAGCCTCTCTTAAGAATGTAGATCTGGAGGAAACTATGAAAACTCTAGCTACTATTATGAAAGAAATTTATTACAAGTTGGATAGAGCAAAAAAGGGGTTGTCTCAGGGTTCTTTTAACCATGATGATAGGAGGGATCACAAGAGAGAGGAAATAAATCATCCCAGGGACTAGGGTCAAGGTTGGCCAACTTTCCAAGGAAAAAATAATGATGAATGAAAGGGGATTGTAAGGGATGACAAGCATGAGAGAAGCCAAAATTGAGGAATTATAAGGGAAGTATCTAATCCTTTAGTTGCAAAGATAAATACAATCAACTTTGAGATCGACTGGTGCGATAAGTGTTTCTTTCCTCATCCTCTATGTAATACAGTTGATAGTGATGGTCAAGGTGTGAAAGGCTTTGAATCTACATCTGAAGAAGATGACATTTATGTTGTTGAATTCCAAGAAATGGAAAGTTACACCTTCTAAAAGGAAGTTGTGATTGCTTTAATTATTCCTAATTATGAAGGCACTCCATCCTATGAATGTTATACTTTTCAAATTAGTGAACCAAATTTGATGGTTGCCTCTCCATATACAGAGTTGATGGGTGATACTATTTCTTAAGCATTCTAGAGAGCATTTGAAAAGTTAAGGGTCCTAACCCTAGAATTCATCAGTGAGATAAATATGAATTACTTGTTTATGATTTTGAGTTTCTGAGATTAATGATGAAATATTAATATGGAGATTCACCTCCATCGGTTGAGGACAAAAAATTGATGATCCACACAATAATTTTCCAAGAGAATAAAGAGTAGAAACTAAGAAGTAAAGATCAAAATTTTCCTCTAAATGATAAAGACTTTGTTGACCCTTAAATAGAGACAAAAGAGAGAGAGAGACCAAAAGGAGTAAGGAGGTCCTAAATTCCACCAAGCCTAGTTTTGCACCTTACAATGCCAAGCCAAAAGGTACCCAAGCCAAGAATAGAACTCCCATGTTATCTAGTATTCTAAATAAGGATGAACCTAAGAAGCCTCCATTGAAAATTTAAGTTAAAAATACTAGTTCTCCTACTTCTTTCCCCTTGACTCTTGAAGGGTGTATCCCAAATGAAAGTGTCACAAGTCTACCTGCTAACACTCCTTTGCCTAAATACAGTGTTTGTGACATGGGCCATGTATTGATTCAACTGAAGGTCATAATACCCTTAATGGAATTGCTCAAAATTATAAAGCATAGGAGAAGATTCTTTGAATACTTGGGATTCACTAAGAATATTATTGCCAATGAGATTGTCGAAGTTGAGCCTTCTCCCACTTCCCTTGTAAAAAATGTGAACACCTCAGAATCCCTTGAACATCACTTAGAGGTGTATTTAGGAACAAAATTAGTAGAGAGTCAAATGGATGTAAACCCATTCTATACTACCCTATTGATTAATGGTTTAATTTTCCATAATTGCATGTTTGACTTTGGTGCCTCTTGTAAAAGTATGCCAGTGGTTGTTCTAAATTAACTCTATATATGAATAACTACAACATGTAGATAATGCCTCACCATAGATTCTAGAGAAGTACCTATTATTGGCATTGTTAAAGGACTAGTGGTGTAGCTTACACAATACCCTAGTAAATTCTTGAGTATGGACATTATTTTTGTAGATTGTCCATCAGAATGGGGTATGTTGTTGTCTAGAAAATGGTGTGCTAGTATTAGGGTTAGTGTTAAAATGGACCTATCCTATGCCACTATACCTCTAGATGGGAAGATGGTTTGCTTGAATTAGGAGCCACAAATGCTTCATGTCCTCAAAGATCCTAAATATAAATTGAAAGAAGTGTTATATGTGGATACAAACATAGGGAACTTTGTGAGGAGTGTTGATTATTAGTAATTACCTCTTGAATTTGGTATTATGGATGAAGACTCCATTTAGACTATGTATTTTGATGGATCATGTTCAAATATTGGAAATGGAGCAGAGGTTATCTTCTATGCCCCTTATGGCTAAGCCTATAAATATTCCTTCTAACTATCCTTAGAGTACACAAATAATATTAAAAAGTATGAAGCACTCCTGATTGGCCTCTAGATCACACACGAATATGGAATCAGAAAGTTACTAGTCAAGGGTGATTCAGAATTAGTGATGAAGTAGGTCCAAGTTGTTTACACTATGAAATAAAAGAGACTAAAGCAATATCAAAATGTTGTATGGCCTTATTTTCAATATTGAATACCATGTTTGATATTTTAATCAGGTGGTAAATATACTTGCAAAGAAGGTTGTAGGGTTTAAAGTTGAAAATAGAACTCTTTCTTGTGAATATGAGGTAGAGATGTTAGTAATGCCTTTTAGCCCAGACAACATTGATCATTATCAAGTCTTTAATGATGATGATCAAATGAAAAGGTTTATGTGTTGTATAGATGAGTTTGAAGGAACCATTATAGATCTAGACTCTATGGTATAGGTGTGTGATCGAAAAAAAACCTTGTATGGAAAAGAAGTTATCCAATTGAAGACTAATACTATTCCTAGAGGATTGTTTAGTCTTAAAGAATCCTTTGAGGGAGATAACAAAATTAAATCTAAAGATATTTATATATCAAAGGATGTAACTAAGATTAACATCAAGACTGAGGACAATCCAAATAAAATCTGGCTTGGCACTCACCTAAGAAAGAAAGAGAAGGAAGAATTTATCAAGATTTTAATTAAGTACCAGAACTGTTTATCATGGTTATAGTCAGAGATGAAGGCCTATAGGGAGGACTTATTTCATCATGTTATCCCCCTTGATTCTAATACAAAATCATTTTGCCAAAAATAATTACCTATTAATCCCATCTTGGCCACCAAGATGCAAGAGGAACTAAAGAAATTTAGGGATGGTGGGATCATTCAACCTATCAAGTACTCATTATGGATGGCCAATATATTCCATGTAAGAAATAAAAATGGAGACATCTAGTTCTGTGTTAATTTCCAAAATTTAAACAAGGCTTCATTGAAGGATAACTATCCATTGCCTAATATGGACAACATGTTTCAATATGTTAGTGGTTTTGAGCTATTTAACTTTGGATGGCTTTTCTAGCTACAACCAAGTAGTAGTGAAGGAGTCTAAAAGGTCTAAGATTGCTATCACTACACCATGGGGCACCTATGTATATGTCTAAATGCCTTTTGGCTTAATGAATATAGGTGTCACCTTCTAGAGAGCAATAGACATAGCCTTCACCAGGTTAATCAACTAGTTTATCATGATATTAGGATGACATTATAATATACTCCAAGAAAAAGGATGACCACTTAGGACACTTGGAGTAGATGCTTATCAGATGCAGGGAGTTTGAAATCTCCCTCAATCCTAGGAAGTACCATTTTGGAGTATAGAAGGAAAAAGTAATTGGGCACATTATGTCTAAATAGGGTGTGATGATATATCCTAAAAGGGTAGAGGCCATTGACAAAGTACCCATCCCATAGACCAAGAAAGGTATTCAATCTTTCTTTGGCCAGATTAACTTTTTTAGAAGGTTTGTTTCCAATTTTATAGAGATTACTATGTCCATTATTTCAATGTTAAAAAGGATCAAACTATAAGGTAGGAGGAAAAATCTACCAAATCATTCGAAGACATCAAGGTAGCTTTGAAAACTACCCTGGTGCTTGATAGTCTTGATTATAAAAAAGATTTCTAGATCTTTTCATTTGAATCTAAATATATTATTACTGCAGTGCTGCTACAAAGGAATGATGAAGGTTATGAACAACCAATTGCCTTTTTCAACAAGGCATTATAATGATCTAAACTGAACTATACCATAATGGAAAAATAATCCTTTTCTCTCTTAAAGGTTATCAAGCAGTTTAGATCCTACATTATGAGTTCAAAGATCATGGCCTATGTTCCTCACACTATGATAAAGGACATATTAACTCAAAATGAAACCACCAATAAAAGGTGTTGATGGGTTAATAAACTTCAAGAATATGACCTGGAGATACAAACTACTAAGTTGGTCAGAAGCATGTGTCTCACCAAGCTAATGACTGAAGCCAACTTATAGGTTGTATAGGTGAATAATATAGAAGGGGTTGTTGATAGCCCTATATCCAAGTATAACCAATCTCCATGGTAAAAAGATATAGTCTATTATTTGAAAACTTTTAACTATCCTCCCCACTTAGATAAAAATCAAAGGACTTTGAAGTTAATATCCTCAAAGTATCTTCTATTATAGGATGAACTGGCTTAGAAAAACCCAGATGGTGTCCTCTTGAGGTTCTTAGTGGAACATGATATTTTTGAGTTAGTTACAGAGTTCCATAGTGGCATGTGTGGTGGTTACTTTGATCCTAAAGTCAATGAACACAAGATTCTAAGGGTCGATTATTGGTGGCCCACTCTATTCAAATATTTTGCTACTATGGTAAGGAGATCTGAAGAGTGTCAATGATTCTCTGGGAGAATGAAGGCATCCAGATCACTTCCCCTATAGCTAGTTTCTATTGAGGGACCTTTTAGGCAGTGGAGAATGGACTTCATGGGTGAAATATCAGATGCTTCAAGTGTTGGTCACAAGTGGATATTAGTAGCCATGAATTACTTCATAAAATGGGTTGAAGCAATCCCTACGAGAAAATCAACTCACTAGTTAGTCATTGATTTCCTTTTAAATAATGTGATTTGTTAGTTTGGAGTGTTAGTCAAAATTGTCTGTGACAATGTCATGTGTTTTAGATCAAAACAATTAGTTGCATTGTGTGAAGATTATGGGATTGATCTAGCATATGCATCTAATCACAATCCACAAGGAAATGGGTAGGCCGAGTATAGTAACAAGAATTTATTAAAGATTATTAAGACTCTAGATGACAACAAAAGAAAATGGGGTCAGCAATTGAAGTTTGTTGTCTAGGCTGATAGGTTGAATCTTAAAAGGTCTACTAGAAGAATCCCCTTTGAGCTTATCTATGGATTTCAAGCTATTTTACACCTTAATATATAATTACTTACTTACCATTTTATGCAATAGATAACTAAAGATGAAGGAGAAGTAAACCACTATCAGGAAAGAATCAACCAGATTATAGAGCTTGATGAATCTACATAAAGTAATTTGTGCCCTATTTAGTGTTAAAAGATTTGGGAGGTTGTAAATCTATTGTGCTCTAATATCTTAGTCTGGGGTATATTTTTGATTTGACAAGTTTCATGAGAGCCTTGTAAACCTATGTTTTGCTAACACTTTCATGTTCATTATATGCTTTAAATTAATAGGTTCCATGGTGGGAAGATTCACTAAAGATATAAATGTATCCAAGTCTCTTTGCATACATTGAGTTGTTTCCTTGTGCTCAAAGGAGAAAAGTTTTGGGTCCCTAGATAAAATTGTTGTGTTCCACCTTTAACATGTTTTGGTGACTAAGGTGAAGAATTCCTAAGGAACTAAATGAAAGACACGTGGTTATCTTAGGGGGATCCTAATACTTTTTCCCTTGAAAATGCCTAAGTCAAATCCATAAATTTTACAAGGTAATGACTTGTTCATTTTATTTTACAAGTAATGAGTGCATTTTCAAGGATCAAAATGATTTTGCACCCCTCCCCATATCAATAAGAATGGTGTAAAGGTAAAGATTTGGTCAAGAGTCTGAGCTAGAATCTAAGTTGAACACATGGTAGGTCCTCAAGGTTTGACAAGATCTTAGACCTTTTTGAAGATTACTTCACTTACCTTTTAGTGGGTAAGGTTAAAAAGGTCCTCGAAGGCCCAAACACCTAGATTAGTGAAGTTAAGTTGGAAATGTGGTAGGTCCTCACTATTTTACAAGTTTTGGGCCCTTATTAAAGATTACCTCACTTACCTTTTGGTAGGCAAGGTTTAAAAGGTTCTCAAATGCCAAAATTTGTAAGTAGAGTAATGACACATGGCATTCTTAGATCTCATGGGTAGTTCAGGACATATTGTACCAATGCACCAAAGGAAATAACAAGTGAATAATTGCAAAAGTCCCCAAAGGCTTGAAAAGCACTAGGATGTATATTTTACTTATATGGATCCACATGTTGCAAGGAAGATTGTCCAACATAAAGGAAAAATTTTCACCTTCTCCTTCCTCTTTGAAAAATAGAAGCTCAAACGACTAAAGGGGGTAGTTGGATCAATGACTCATGCCTCATCGGGCCTAGATGATCCAACAGCATGAGATTGTTAATGACTATTCATCAGAGCTTCAAGAGCTCATGGGATTGACACATGGAAGACACACATTCAATATGCAATTGATGTAGAGTGTATAGCTCAGAAATCTCACGAATGTGCCAAGTAGCACAACCACAGGGCTTGATACAAAGATAACCACTAACAGGTGAGGTCCTAGATCAAGATCAATTACCTGCATTAATCTATGGTAAATGATCTAATAGATTTAAGAAAAGTTAAATTTTCAAATGCTCCTCTAAGAAAATGCATTAGTGCCAAGTTTCACATTCATAGAGCTTGTCAGATAGAGACCCAATGAGCATAAACTTATCAGAGTTAATGATCAAGCTTATCATAAGATCTAATTGTGCATGGGTGATCATGCAAAGGAGATCCAACAGAGTGAATGGACTCAAATTATATAAAGTGCTCAAGGTTTATCAACAAAGTGATGAGTTAAAGATCAAACAAGTATGAGAAGATTGATGGATCAAAAGTGATCCAAAGATGTAAGAAGTAATGAGATGAGGTCAAAGACATTGAAGTTTAATGACCAAGTCAAGGTAAGATTTAATAATGTATAGATATTCAATAGAACAAGAAATATTGGAGATGGTACAAATAAAAATATCAAAGGCTAGTATTTAAAGTATTTAGATTTCAATGATCAAGTGGAGAAACATGCATGAAAGATGCAATTCACAACACATACAAAGAAATTGATCATAGTGATTGATAAAATTATGTAACAAGCCATGTACATCATAACCAAAGCCTAAAAATTGATAAATATAGTGATAAGACAAAGATTCATGGCAGTGGAGATTGAATTCAAGATGCGAAACAAGTTGGCAAAAGATTCCATCATCCAGATCAACACCAAAGTATAACTAGATATTTTGGTTATTCTGAGTTGGTACCACTTCTTTATTCTCTTCCCTCCCTTCTTATTTCTTTTCATTTCTCATTGGAAACCATTGTAATTATCCCATTAGTATCACATCCCTTTTAGTTAGTTTTTGTATATCCATATGGATAAGAAAGGGACATTTTTTGTCTATCATGTAAGTGGACAAAGGTTTTATTTTGTCACTTGCAAGATTTTCCTCCATGTGGACAACTAAAAATATTCTGTCAAAGTAGAGGATTAATTTTGAAATCATCATAGGAGCATGAGCATATCTGAAGAATCATGTTTCTTACAAGTTTTAATAGACTCTAGGCCCATGAAAGAATTTTCCAACTAGAACATCTTTAAGAATATGCTAGGTTTAGCTCAATTGTATAAGTAAAGGGGGTTTGCCCCTTTATAGGGGTCGGCTACATTTTGAGTCAAGACCTATAGCCTTTAAGAGTTATCTCTATGTAGTCATTCTAGTGCCCAATTAGTTTTTACTTTAAAATCATTGGCAAGTTTTGAGAGCATTAGATGTGTCTCCCTTGTTACAGAATTATCTTGCATAGTGTTAGGCTATATGTCATTTAGAACACATTGCATTCAGTTTCCATTCAATTTATTAATGAAATATGTTCATGGTTTTCATTAGCTTCCTATTGTTGAAGTACATAGCTCTATTTTACATGCTTATTAGATTGGTTATCTGGTCTATTCATCTTTATGGTAGTCATTTAGAGTTTATATCTGGGTTGTAAAATCCTTTTTCCTTTGAGATTTGGGGATAGACTGTTGATAGCCTTTTAAGGGTAGTCCTAGGCTCATGTATTCAGTTGGAAGGAATTCTTAAAGGATTATTTGTAGTGTTGCTTATTATACTTTGAGGATCATTTATACATGGTTTCATCTCATTTGTTTCTGATCTACAATGCATTTGTTGGTGAAAATGATATGACAGTTTAGTGAAATTCTTTATGCCCATTCATTAACCCTTCACACTCTTTTTTATTAATTTAAAAATCTTATCCTACCATGTCCTACCTCACAAGCAACAAATCTTTTTCATATTATGAGTGTTATTTTCCTATAGATGCATATATGTTGCATACTTAGCATGCGTCTGCATTTTATGCTTAAATCCTAGCATTATAATCTATTATTCAACCCTTTTATTGTTTTTTTTTTTTTGAATGAAGGTTGAAATCACATTCATATCTATATTTAGTAGCTTGTGTTTAACTTAAAACATTTTCTCATTTCGTGTGATAACCCTTCCCAGGTAGAGTGAGCAAGTTTGGATATGTTCTGATTAGATTTATGTTCCCTTATGCCAATAATCCCCATGGAGGTTGAATTACAAAATCTCTTCATGTGAGAAAGCTACCCCTTAGGTCCTCTCGATTTGGTTCAAGTAGATCCAAAAGTAGTAGGGAGCTAACCATACCCTTTGTAAGTGCCTCTCAATCATTTTCTCTAGTTTGGGCCATTCTTGATGTTAAACCCTCCCCTAGCTACAATGACATTCTAGTAAGTTTCTCATCTTTATTTATCATTTTCTTCAAGTGTGAAAAGATATAATATAGAGGTGTAAAAATAGGAACCAACACCTTCTTCTATGAGAATGGGTTTATCTATCCAACATCATTATCTTTGCTAGGATTGAGTATACATTCATGGCCTTGATTCAACCAAGCATTAGACTGAATTGGCCGACGATGTTGTGTAGGTAAGCCTTATGGAGGATAAATGTTTTTACAAGTGGAAGGGTTTCAAAGCAATGATATAATAAAAGTATCAAAAAATCTTAGTTAGTGATAAGCAAAAAAATAAGGTTTTAAATACGTGAGAGGTGGTTGGGAGTGGACTAGTACATAGTTTTACCCATTTCCCAATTTTAAGCCTATGCTAAAGTACATGTAAAATAATTTACTAATTTATTTTAATGAGAAAAATTATTTTGTGTAAGGGTACTCATATGCGACCCATTTAAACATGCACATAGATTCATTCAGGAGTTTCTTTCAACCTCTTGAGCTAAAAGTCCTTGTCTTACCTCTAAATAATTTTCTTCTCTTCTTATTATGACCTTGATTTATTTATAGAAAGAAACAAGTAGAAGACCAAGGCCAAGGGCTATGTTATATTGGCTCAAATCTCACATCTCTCATAACTATCCAAGTTATCTTAGCTCACAACTAAGTAGTTCAACACTCTATTAGACTACATAAATGGCACAAAGGCCAAGTAGCTCTCACTCTTATAATCTACAATCTATAATCCACAATGCATAATTGGTACATAAGTGCCTTAGAGGATAGGTACTTATATAGGTAGAGGAGAGGAACTAATCCACATCCATTTAGCAATGAGAACACAACTCATTTTCTAAGTGAATAAGAACCCCATGTGCAACATGCCAAGCTGTACACAATAACATTGGTTGCCAAATGAATAGTGAAACCATGTTTACTACAAATAAACATATGCGTGTGTAATTATGACCTCATTATTTCACCTAAGTGACCTAATTATTCCAACTAAGAAAGCTTAATAAATATGTGCAGGAAAATCATATAATGGATAAAAATCCTACAATAAAACCCCCCTTATGTGTAGCTTAGGCAGGTAGAAGATTTGGGTCCTAACAACAAGGCCTTTTAGGTACCCAAATACATATAAATCCCCCATTATAATATAGATATGTCTCCTCACCATAATAATAGAGAGATGTATCCCCCCATAAGTATCAGTAACCTCTATAAGTATCATAAATAACCCCCTCAAGTTTACAAGTATTATGCATGCTCGAGTATTATATGTCAGGTTCAATTGAGAATGCATATACAAGCAATCTATATGAACATGCTTGTTTATAGTATGAGGGGAACTGACTTCATAAAAGATTGGACCTCACTTGATGCTCTTCAACACTTAGAAGTACTATACAATGGGGCATAATATAGGGGTCTAGGGGCTTGGAGCTTGTGTGGCTCTTGGAATTGATCAAAAAATACCAAATTTGCCTCACAAAAACTTTTCAAAAGGGATGTCAATTTTCACCAAAAATGCATCCATTTAGTACATTGTCGTCATTTTTTTAAGAGTGTATACACCCTAAATTAGTCAAGCAACCACACATGTCATGTCTTTTCATAGTATTTTCATAAGAGACTTCAATTGGAGAATACGAGCCTTGTTCACATTAGTTATGTCTTTTGTTTTACCTATCTTGGTCTTGTTTCATGCTTAAGTCACCTTTTTTATTATTGTTAGTCATTTGTAGCCTTATAGATAGTCATTCTAGATCAACTAGACTCTATTTCCCATGCTCTTTCCATCCCCTAAGTCCCAAGCTTGTAGGATAGGAGCATTACGATTGGACTACAACACTGGACCTTAGGGTATCCATTTCCAATGCTCCTATCTAATGGCATTTTTGGATCCAATGGTCAGTTTTTCTCGCTTAATGAGTCCTAATACTTTCTTAGCTTCATCCTTAAGTTTTCCTAAGGTTAGACAAATGTGAATAAAGATCTCAAAATTTGAAATAAATAAACTCCTATATAAAGGATTTCACAAGACATTTTATATCTAGCAATTACTACTTTGGCACAGTACATAATTAAAGATTAGTTAATAGTATTGCTTAGCATTCTACATCACACATATATGCATGCTTGATCAAGGAAGGGCCTAGATGAAATTCATTTTTTCATCTACCATGCACGTTGATTATGCACATTCCTAAGGGATAACTACATAGAATATGAGACCCTAGCTTGAGGGTTATTGTGGGAAGTGATCAGAATAACAAAGGTTCTAGATCATGCAATCATACTCTATCCTAACTCAATTTTTCTACCTTATGATTTTGATGTATTTATTTGTTTTATGTGTGTAGATAGACCTAGGGTTTTGGAGATTAAAATAGACCTATAATGAGCTCTATCAACATTTATCCCCTAAAATTTCATATACAGGCTCACACAAAGACAACAAACAAAGCCCATAAAACTCAAGCCTTTGGGACAACAACAATAGAAAAAGACTATAGCATCAGACCCCAGGCTATCTTGTTTTTAGTACTCTTTTCTTTTCATCAAATGAAATATATATCTATATTCCTAACATCTTCCTAGTCTTGCACAATAGTTTCCGGCCTTTGAATCATTCATTTTAGCATATTTTCCATATAAGTTTATTTTTTCCCTATGTAATTAATTTGATCAAATCTATATTTTATTACACTAAATTATATTTTTCCCCTTATTCTAGACCCTTTATTATTTAGGAACTAAAAATTTGTTTCCCAAAAATAATAAAATATTTGGTGAACTTGACTTACTTCGAGTAGATCTAAAACCCTAGGTAAATTTAGGGTTTTCCTTCATATTTTGTGCAAAAATTAAATTTCAAAATTTGAATTTTTGTATGAATTTTTGTGTATTTATCTTTTTCTAATTTATTTTAGAATTTAAATTATATCCATAATTTCCAAAAATTCTAAAATCCCAATCCAAACCCCTAGATTTTCAAACTAGGTCCTCAAACCCCAAGCCTTCCTTACAATTTTTAGAAAAGTATTCTGGAATTTTTGCAAATTGTTTGAAGTGTCAAAAATATTTTCAAATTCTCTATGTTATTAGTTATTTTTTAAAAAAAATTAATTTCAAATTCCTAATTTTTGTATAAATTTTTGTGCATTTATCTTATTCAAAATTATTTTTAGAATTTAAATTATAGCCATAATTTCAAAAATTCTAAAATTCCAATCCAAAATCCTAGATTTCCAAACTAGGTCCTCAAACCCCAAGCCTTCCTCCCTTACTATTTTTAGAATTTAATTTTGTAATTTTTGCAAATTGTTTGAAGCATAAAATATAATTTCAAAATCTCAATGTTAGTAGTTATTTTTGCATTTATTTGCTTAATAATAATCTTTCATATTCTCTTTGGGAAAAACAATCAAATGGCCACTAAGTCACCTCTTTATTCTCATCCCATAGATCAATTTCTAAATTTACCTCATAATTATGACAATGAATAGACAAATTTGTAAAAATTGCACATTAGCTAAAAATATGTAAAATGATTTCATTTACAATGAAGATAATTACTATTATTGTAATGAAGAATATGATGATACATGTGAAAGTGATAGTGAAGAAAAATTAGATGCATTCTTTTCTCTCAAAATTATCTCTTTTATTCCTTCTTCTAAAGAAAATAATTTTGATAAATGGGAAAGATACTTTTCACCTCATTCTCCTATGCACAATGCACCAAATGAACAAATTAGTTATGCACTTCCAATTGAACCTCTTATTGGTGATAATTTACTTCCATGTGAACCTAATTTCTCTCTCTCTCTCTCTCTCTCTTGCTACTTATATGTTCAAAAAAAAACAATATAAATGCAATAAAATCAAATTGCCAATGCATAGTTCAAATGATGCATCTCATGCTTTCAACTCTACTTTATCAAAATAATGTCCAAATGATAACTCTCAAACTCTTACTTCTCATATTGCAAATGGAAATAACGCATACGTTCCATCCATGGATAACATAGATGCACATAATATTCCAACATCACATGATAATTTATTACATATTATAAAAGAATTAAATTCTTCTCTTTCACCTCTCCCTAGTGAAAATGGAAGTGATAATGAGTATGATAGTGAACGTGCAAATGAATATGAAAATGAAAGTGACTACGAACAATATTTAATCTATGATAATACATGTAATAATGATGATTCTTAAGTATATAATGAAGAATAAAATGCATCTCATGTTTCTAACTCTTCTCTCACTCTTCCTCTCAAACATAATGCACTACCAAAGGTTGTTTCTACTCCTATACATGATTATATTTCAAATGATGCACATATTAATGATAACATCACATCCTCTACTCAATTAGAATGTAATTCACTAAAACATAAAGATACCAATGAACCTCCCAAACCACCCCCTACTCACTCTTCACCTAAATAGAATGGTAGTCCACATCCCTCTACCAAGGTCCAAGTTACCATTCCTCTAAAGGTTCAAGTGAGCACACCCCCTCTCTATGATCTAATTTCTAAATGTAGAATTCCCATGGCTAAAACTAATGGTCAAATTCCATGATTAAATGAACCAATTCAAGATGCTAATATACCATCCCAGGAGATTATTTATTTAATGCATGTAGTAGGTGAATTACAACACCAGGTACATCTCCTTACCTTGGAAAACAAGGCTTATAACTCTTGGATGGATGCCAATGATCTACATGGTAACCTTTTTTTGAAGACATTTGTAAAATATTCATTGCCTAAGCATTTATAGATATTGTCATTGCCTCACTTTGATGGAACTAGAGATCCATTCATATACCTTCAAGCCTTTTAAAAAGCTTTGCCATCTCATGTGAGTCCTTTGATTCTACTAAATTTTTTCCAACATAAATTAGTGGGAGAAGCACAAAATTGGTTCTTTCATCTACTCCCCGTTGGCTCCTTACACACATATGGTGACTTAGAGGAGGCATTTCTCAGATATTACATAGCAAACATGGGCCCTCTTGTTACATATGATAAACTTACCACATTACATCAGAATACTTCAGAGCCAGTTAGTGATTATATCTTACAATTCAAGATGCATATGTTAAGATTGATTTATAAACCAAAAAATTTAGAGATTTAGCATATCTTTATTAATGAGCTTCATCAACCTCTCCTTGAGTAACTATTATATTAAACAGAGTCCTCTTTCAGGCACTTATGTTATATAGTTTTAGCCTTGGAAAAGAAATTGGGATTGATTGAGGTAGATTCAGTTGATCAAATTACTCTAGACTTCACAATAGTACCTCCATCTACAACTCCTAGCACACAACATCCACCATGTCCTAAATAAGATAGGAGACCTTAGCCAGAAAAGTAACCAGTCAAGAATAGAGAGCTAATATCTAGAATACAACATATAATATGCACTATAGAGAACATCAACAAAACATGATTACAATTTGATTCAGAGAGGGATAACCCATGTATCATATTATCAGCACTAATAGATAGGAGGTTAATCAGATTAGCTTCTAATCATTGGCGAGATCCACATCTCTTACATAGACATCCATATTGGTGCTTTTGTAACTATCATCATATGCGTGGACATAAAGATAATGATTATTATAGACTCATAGATTGCATTAATAGATGTGTTGATAATGGCATCATATCATTAACACATGGAACACCAAGATCTCCTCCATCATGGAACTTTATACCTCATTCCTCCATGATTATTTCATCCCAGGACATTCTTTCACAAGAATCATCGGTTACTCATCGTGAGAGTAATGTAACTTCTAAGACAGAGCCTCATAGGAGATCTCCCATTCCACCTATTTAGAAGATTTGGTAACTAGTACAATGAGAACAACCTATATATAATAGTTTAGTCCAAGGAGTACATAGCACAGTTCCATATACATATATAGCACAATCATAGGCACCACAATAGAGCACTACTCCAGAAAGATATTCACTACAACTAGAGTTTCTAGGTCCTATCTCACATAGAAACCCACTATGATTATGATTAGATGAACCCACATACCAAAGTATTGATCTAGAAAGATATTCGTTATAGTCAGATTGTTAGGGACCTATTTCATGTAGCAACTTTCTATGATTGAGATTAGATGCACCCCAGTCATAGGTTATGCATCTATCTAGATCTATTTCTTAGTCATATGCATCACAGTAAAGGCCACAAGATGTTATTTCATGTAGTAATCTAATATGATTGTGGTTAGATGAGCCTCATTCACAACACACAGCTTTAGTTGCACATTTAGTAAGGTTACATTTGGCAGTGTCTCCACACATAGATATAGTTAGTGCACAATAGATAATATCATATACAATATATGTTCTTACATAGAATTAGCAGTGTGGGCACTTTTTTAGTTGACCATTAGGGTTCAAATAGATATATGACACACATTCATATTAATATTAGTTCAAAGATTCACTTAGCAGGGCAATGATAGAGCCAAAGGTCTAACTAGCCTTTGTATTCTTGAGCCACTCTGGGAGAAGTGATACACACAGAGTGTTATCATACATCCCCATATACTAACAACTAACATTCCTAGTTCTAAATAACCATCCCCAACTAAACCAAATTCTCAAAATCTTGATCTTACCAACATCCTATTTTACCAATCTTAAACCAATTCATTTTATCAAAAACAATTTACCAATTATAAAACCAACAATTTTTTTTGCACGCGTATGATTACATATCAAACCTAACATCACACTTGAACTTATAAAAAACAATCAAAACACATATCCCAAATACCATTTTACCCAAACATGTACAACCTTAAACATCAATACCAAAGTAATTATTTCTAAATCAACCATTTGTAACAAATATACCAATATATTCCAAAATCCATAACACAATATGCTTGAGTCAAAATCAAACCTGTATCCATATATATATCAAGTTATAAATACATATACACAAATATCCAATACAATCAATCATGAATGGGCATCTTGCCCTCACTCTTAGTCTCACTCTCTCCTCCATTACTAGTCCCATAATCTAACCTAGCATTCGATGGCCCCACACCTCCTCAAGTTGTCACATGCCTCTTACGATGAATCTCTCATTCTAGTAACTGACCATGCTCCTCATGTATGTCAGTGTATTATCTCTATATCTCTATATACTCATCCATAATACTTGTGCTAATAGATCCAAAATCAAGAGGAGACATCTTATGCCTATTCGTCTCAGCTCTTATCTCATCTCTCTCTCCCACTGCCCTAACATATATGAATGTTGCTATAGTAGCCCTATCAAATAAATGAGCATAAACACTAGCCATAACTATCACTCATTATATCAAACCATCCTCTAATGTATCATCAGGTACATGTCGTGTGAGCTCTTAGAGTGTCAACTCAATGATGGCCCCCTAGTACTCATCATTTCCACTTCTTTCCCCAGCCTATGCTTCATCTTGAGCACCTCCCAATCCACCTGCACACAAAGTATGGAACTACATTATCTATATAATTTAAAAATCAAATTTAATAACACAAATTTGTACATAATTCAAATTAAATTTCCACTTACCTCTCATCATCTAGATCAACTCAGGATCCTCATACCCTAGAACATTACCTCTATCAACAAGATATAATGAAGCCCATCGATGCCTAGTAACAAACGATACCAATGACATAGCCAACCACTTATGTAGGTGTAGAACACTAGACTATACTATAACTAATAGCAACACATCACTGTCACTCCCTGTTCAATGTATACCTAAGGACACACCAAAAAGTTGTAAGGATGTATGATCAATAACATCAGCGCCCATGTCATCTTGTAATGTCACATGTTGTCCACTAACCAACAAATGTAAAATGTGATACACATCTTCTAAAGTCACAATAATCTCCCATATAGGCAGCCAAAAAGTACAAGTATCCACATTCTACCTCTCACATAGGGAGGTAATCAGATATCTATCTCACTGCACTATACCTAGGTCACACACATGACCCAACCCAACCCTATCCATAATATCTCTCTCATCAAAAAATAATGGTAGCAACCTCAATGTCTCAATCACCTAACCTCTGCAAAACTCTCTCATCCACACCTCACCCTAAAAATAGAAAAACAAAGCACATATATTAGTCCACAATGACAAACCACTAGCCAAGCAAAAAAAACAACTAACAAAGTAGTAGCTTAGAAATTTTAGCCTCTAGGACAACAACATTGGCTACAAGACAATATTGGATAGGAGTGTTTAAACCTAGATAGTAGCACTGAGACATAGATAGGAGAATTGACTCCTAGATAGGAGTGCTAAAACAAGTCAAAATTTTCCTAGAATACCTTAAACAACTCAAAATCATCAAAAATAGGGTTCCAAATAGGCAAAAATTAAGCATTTTAGTTACTTACCAGAGTAACATCACCACCAAACTAAACTTGGGTTTCAAACTACTTGAATCAAGTCATGGTAGGTGCTCATCTCCTCGCCATATCTATCACTCCAAAGCTCCAAATCTTAAACTAGTCAAATACACAAATGAATCAAGAATCAATCTAATTCCCTATATCAACCAACTTTCTCATTCAAGACAACATACTATTTTGACCAGAATGTGAACCCTATAACTCCATTTTGCAAACCATTTTCTTCTATGGAATCATGACAATGATACCTTTGACATCATATAAGCCTTGCTCTCTTAATACATCATTTTCCTATTATGTCAAGCACACACACACACATATATATATATACCTATTTTATACCCAGACATGCAAATTGGTCCTCACCAATCAAAGCATGTTCAACTTTCAAATAACTCAATCTAATCAATCAATCAAACTCTCAACCTATTCACAACAAGTTAACCTTGTTTCAACTTATGCCACTAGTTATCACTTTTGGTTCAACCTCCTCTATCACAAATTTTGTCCCTCTCTCTAAAAGGGGGGCATCATTCCTACTATTCCTATTTATAAACCTACCTAGCATGTACATTTACTCTCATAGGGGGACACACCATGGTTTGTACACATCTAGAAATCAGATTATCAGACTTAGCTTAGATCAGTCTAGATATATAGTGATTTAAACTATATGGGTCACTTAGCTCCACTCAGAACATTTATAGTGATACACCTTTATTTTACAGATACATAGACTATTAAAATATAGTGGTGCAGATCATATGGATCCATAATTATTTCAGCTTACAAACACATAGACTATTCAGATACAGTGGTTCAGATCATATGGATCCATAATGATTTTAGCTTACAAGAATATAAAATATCTAGATATCATATTTGGGAGCATGTACATACTACACATCTCACACATACAACATGATACATAAACATATTCAAATTTCAAATTTGGGGGCATGTACATACCACACATCCACACATACAACTTCATACAACATGACATAGTTATAAGACTAGATAGTAGATTATAGGCATAGTGTAAAGCATAATATTTTTGATCTCTAGTTTTTCACATGGGGCATGGAATGATAGATCATGTCACATGTGTTTATATAGATAAATAGAATATACAGACACATCATTCACATACCAAATTTAGGGGCATGACATAGATTTTTATGTTCTTTATCATCCAAGATTATACAGACAAAATGGAAAGACATGCCATTCTATTCTTACACATTGACCAAAGTTTCAAATTACACCTAGCTATACCTAGATTATCATTAGGTTGGATTGCATGGCCATCTGTAGTGGTTGGTACATTATATTACCCAAACCAAGACCTAGATTACATGAGTTTGTGTAGGATAGATGATAAACATCGATTTTGGGCCTTTGAGCATTTCTTAGTTCCAGTTCAGATATTTAGAGTGGGGGCATGAGAAATTTTTCTCTTCATAGCATATAGATTATATACACACATTCCAAATTACATGAGTTTATGTGGGACAAAGGGTAGACATTGGTTTTAGGCCTCTAAGCATTTCTCATTTTAGTTAGACTCAACATAGGGGGTAAGCATTGCCCTCCTTCTCTATGTTATATAGATTCCACTTCCAAATTCAGTATAGGGGGCATCTATTTCAAAGATTCCTTCTTCCTCTAGTAATTATTTGACTCTCCATCCACTTCCTTGGCTAGGAAGTGAGTTGGAACCTTTGCATCACATTCATTTCCATGGAAGTAGATTTAGGTACACATTCTCTTTTCTTTCTTTTACTCTAGTACTTCATTTCATTACATCACTAGATAAAAAGGGGGAAAAATGTATACACCCTAAATTGGTCAAGCAATCATAAATATCATGTCTTTTCACAATCCTTTCATAGGAAAATCTGACTGGAGAATATGAGCCTTGGTCACATTAGCTATGTCTTTTATTTTACCCATCTTTGTCTTATTTTATGATTGAATCACCTTTTTGATTATTTCTAGTCATCCATATCCTTTCAAACAGCCATTCCATCTCAACTAGACTTTATTTCCTATGCTATTTCCATCCTCTTAGGACCCAAGCCTATAGGACATGAGCGTTGGGATTAGACTATAGTACTGGACCCTAGGGTGTCCATTTCTAATGCTCTTGTCTAATGGCATTTTTGTCTCCAATGATCAGTTTCCCTTGCTTAATGAGTCCTAATCATTTCTTATCTTTATATTTAAGTTTTCCTAAGGTTGGCCAAATGTGAATAAAGCTCCCAAAATTTTAAATAAATATTCTCTTATATAAAGGATTTCACAAGACATTTTATATCTAGCACTTACTACTTTGGCACAATACATAACTAAAAATCAGTCAATAGTATAGCTCAGCATCCTACATCACACATATATTTGCATTCTTGATCAAGGAATGGCCTAGGTGAAATTCATTCTTTCATCTATTGTACGCCTATATTATGCACATTCCCTAAGGGAGAACTGGATCTGAGACCCTAGCTTGAGGGTTAATGTAGGCAGTGATCAAAATAACAGGGATTCTAGATTGTGTGATCATACTTCTCCTAATCAAGTTTTTCCCCTTATGATTTTGATGTATTTTTTTTATGTGTGTAGATAGACACAGGGCTTTGAAGATTAAAACTAACCTACAATGAGCTCTGTTGACATTCAGCCCCCAAAATTTCATATACAGACTCACACAGAGACAACAAATAAAACCAAAAAAACTCATGTCTCTGGGACAATAATGGTAGAAAAGGACTATAGTGCTAGACCCTGAGGTGTCCTATTTTTGATGCTCCTATCCTTTTACTAAATGAAATATAGATCCAAATTCTTGACATCTTCTCAGTCTTGCACAATAGTTTTTAGCCCTTGAATCATTTGTTTCAACCTATTTTTCTAAATAAATTTATTTCTTTCCCTCTGTAATTAATTTGATCAAATATGTATTCTATCATACTAAATTAGATTTTCCCCTAATTGTAGACCCTTTATTATTTAAGAACTAAACACTAGTTTCCCAAAAATAATAAAATAAAGAGAAAAATGAATTCCCAAAATGGACGTTGGTTACCACCGAAAATGCATCCAGGGAATACAATATATTATTTTTTTTAATTAAGAAAAAGTGAAAAAAAATATTCCTTTCAAAGATTGTTTCTATATATGAAAAAATAATAAAAAATCTCAATAGATTATTTTCGTATAAAAAAACATTAAAAATTCCCTTCAAAAGAAAGGGTTTCCTCCATGTTTTAAATGTTCCCCAAATAAATTGTCTTTAAAAAAACACATGCAAATTTAAATTATTGAGTTTTGTTTTTTTTATAACATTCTAACATACTTTGACTACCAAAAACCTTGAATCTTCAAAAAACACTAAACAAATATAAAAAGCCAAGAATTTGCTATACATGTTAGATTTGACCAAAAAACAAGTAGTTTTTAGTAGGAAAGAAATGGTTTTGGTTGTATACAAGACTAAAAGGTATGTCAAGTAGTCAGGATGGTCTGGAGAGGCCATGGAAGGAAAAAGGACTAGTTTTGGAGTGGTGTTTTGAGCTTGGCAGGGTGGTTTTCTAGTGTTGGTGAACCAATGTGCATGAAAATGGCAAGCCAAGGTGGATTTCAAGGATTGTTTAGAAGGATTAAGGAAAAGATATGGTGTGTGGGTTCTTAGGTGGCATGTAGAGTAGCTAAGAAGTGGTTTTGAAGACCATGTAGGATATTGAAAGGAGAGAAAGTGGCAATTTTAGGATCTCCAAATCACAGGTTCACTATGTTGCCAAACTTTTTAGACTTTGACTAGATAAGTTTGACTTGTGCAAACAAAATCAAGTTCTTGTTTAAGGCTATGAATAAAATATCATGCAATAGAGCACCAACCATAATAGAATATCCCTTCAACCTGCTTCTTAGCTAACAACATAGACCAAAACAAGGCAATGCTAGTTTGAAGCAAATAAGTAACAAGCAACAAAACATATAAGTAAATGGCATTTAGGCACTTGAAGGAGGTTGAAACCACATATTATCTACTTAAGATTTCAAATAAAAAAATAAAATGATGTTCATTTATCAGCTATGCTCTAATACCATGTTTGAATCATCTTCTAATGAGACATCCAAGATTGAATACTGGAATATCGAACACACAACTTTGTTGTAATGAATAAGATCACATGAGCATAATAAAGATCGATTGTATTTAGATATGGAGGTGTAAAAAGTGTTATACTAGATTCAAGCTCACAACTCTCATAGCTATCCAAGTTGTCTCAGCTCACAACTAAGTAGCTGAACACTCCATTACACTACATATATGGCATGAAGGCTAAGTAGCTCACACTCATATAATTTACAATCTATAATAACCAATACACAATGATTAATTAGCTCATAAGTGCCTTGGAGGACACATCCTTATATAGGTAGAACAAAGGAACTAATCCATGTCTATTTGTCAATGAGAACACAACTCAGTTACAAAGTGAATAGGAACCCCATGTGCAACATATCAAGTCCCACATGTCAACATTGGTTGCCAAATGAACAGTGGAACCATGTTGAGTACAGATAATCATGTGCATGTGTAATTTCAACCTCATTATTACACCTAAGTGACCCAATTATTCCAACTAAGAAAGATTAATATATATGTGTAGGAAAACCATATAATGGATAAAAAACCTATACCAACAATGATAAATCCTATCCCAACTAGTATCTGAAAAATTAATAGTCTCCACAATATGTTGAAGTTGTTTGGCTTAGAAAGAATAAAGGTCCAACACCCATTTTAAAAGTGATAATGTTGGATTAGAATGTAATGAATATCCCTTCAGTGAATTTGATGGAATGGATACTTCTCAATACTTGATAATATATTGATATATACTTACTTTTCAAACCAAAAAAATTGTCTCTTAGAGAAATCAATCCAATATGTACTAGAAGTACCAAATCCTTCAAAAAATACCATACCCACTATGTTTTCAACATTAAAGCTTACAAAATTATACAAATCACCAACATCTTGGATTGTCAAGGCTAAGACACTACTAGACACTATTGAATTCTAAGCTTAGTTGCAGACAAATGTTACAATCACTCCAGCCGGCCTACCTGTAAGACCCTAAGAGCCTCACAACTACATGGACTCAATATAAAAAATAAATTGGATACAAAAGTAAATATGTACCCATGGATACAGAACAATGATGTTAAGGGACTACTAGATACTAATGTTTTGTACATATTAATTGAACATGAAATAATGCATCAAGAAACCCTAACCTACATGATAGTCCAAGATAAGAAAAAATCATCTGATAACAAAATAAAGATACCCATTACACCCATTAACAAACTACGAGAAGGAAACTTATTTTTTTACATTGTCATGCATAAAATTCCCAAACTAGACATACTCATTAAATTTGGATACGTTACTTTAGGGGTGGACCCATGTGACATACTAGCATATGGGACAATGAAGGCCAGACATTTATTATGAAAGTTTCAAATCCATTTCTTGAAGCTATAAGACATGTTTTTTATCAAGGATTTCCTATGCTTCATCACTAATGGAGGATAAAAATTTAAGAGCCTTTGTAAACAAGTTAATTATGCCTTCTTCTATGAGAATGTGTTTGTCTATCCAACATCACTATCTTTTCTAGGAACCAAGTATTACATTCATGGCCCTTATTCAACCAAGCATTGGATTGAAGTGGCCAACGATGTTGTGTAGGTGAGCCTTATGGAGGATGAAAAATTTTGTAGGTGGAAGGGTTTTAGACTAATGACAAAAACATAGTATTAAAAATTCTTGGTTAGTGATAAGCAAAAAAATAAGGTTTTAAATATGAGAGATGTGGTTGGGAGTGGACTAACACATAGTTTTACCAATTTCCAAGTTTTAAGCCTATGTCAAAGTACATGTAGAACACTCTACTATTTTTTTTTAATGGTAAACATTATGTTGTGGAAGGGTATTCAGATGCAACCCATTTAAACATGTACATAGATTCATTCAAGATCTTCTTTCAACCTCTTGAGCTAAAAGGCCTTGTATTGCCTCCAAATACTCGTTTTCTCTTTTTATTCTGACCTTGATTCATCTCTAGAAACCAACTAGCAGAAGACCAAGGCAAAGGGTTATGTTATACTAGCTTGAACCTCATAGATCTCATAGATATCCAAGCTATCTTAGCTCAGAAATAAGTATTTAAATACTCCATTACACTACATAGATGACACAAAGGCCAAGTAACTCACACTCATATAATCGATAATCTATAATCTTCAATCCATAATGCATAATTGGCTCATAAGTGCCTTGGAGGACATGTACTTATATAGGTAGATGAGAGGAACTAATCCACATCAATTTGGAAATAAAAACATGGCTCAATTGCCAAATGAATAGGAACCCCATGTGCAACATGCCAAGCCCCACATGTCAACATTGGTTGCCAAATGAATAGTGCAACCATGTTTACTATAAATAATCATGTACATGTGCAATTATGACCTCATTATTACACATAAGTGACCTAAATATTACAAATAATAAAGCTTAATATATATGTGTAGGAAAATTATATAATGGATTAGAAACCTACACCAACACCACGCCTTAAGTCTAGCTTAGGTGGGTAGAAGATTTGGTCCTGACAATAGGGCTTTGTTAGGTACCCAAGTACATATTAATCCCCCATAAAAATATAGATATGTCTCTCCCCCATAAGAATAGAGAGATATATACCCCCATAAGTATCATTAGTAACCTCTATAAGTATTAGAAATAACCCCCCAAGTTTGCAAGTATTATAGATGCTCGAGTACTAGATGTCAGACTCAACTAAGAATGCATCCATGTGAAATCTATATGAATAACCCTTTTTATACTTTGAGTGGAACTGACCTCATGCCAGCTCATACCTCACCCGATTCTCTTCAACACTTGAAAGTACTATACAACAGGGCACAACATAGGTGGTTTAGGGGCTTGTAGCTTGTGTGGCCCTTGGAATTGATTAAAAAATACCAAATTTGCCTCAAAAGACCTTTTCAAAAGAGATGTTGATTTCCACCAAAAATGAATCCATTTAGTATATTATTTTCATTTTTTTAAAAAGAAAAATGACTTCTCAAAATGGACATCGGTTACTATCAAAAATGCATCCGGGGAGTACAATATATTGTTTTTTAAATTAAAAAATAGTGAAAAAAATTCTTCCTTTCAAAGATTATTTTTATATGTGAAAAAATAATTAAAAAATCTCCATAGATTATTTTCATATAGAAAACATAAAAAATTCCCTTCAAATGAAAGGGTCTACTCTATGTTTTAAAAGTCCCCCAAATAAATTGTCTTTAAAAAAACACATGCAACTTTAAATTATTGACTTTTGTTTTTTTAAACATTCTAGCATACTTTGAACACCAAATAACCTTCAATCTGTAGAAACCACTAAACAAATATAGAAAACCATGAATTTGTTATACATGCCATATTTGACCATAAAACAAGCAATTTTTAGTAGAAGAAATGGTTTTGGCTATATACAAGCCTGGAAGGCATGCCAATCAGTCAAGAGGGTATGGAGAGGTCATGGAAGGCAAAAAGACCAATTTTGGAGTGGTGTTTTGAGCTTAGTAGGGTGGTTTTATAGTGTTGGTGAATAAGGGTGCATGAAAATGGTGAGCCAAGGTGGATTTTGAGGGTTGATTAGCAGGCTTAAGGCAAAGATATGGTGTGTGGGTTCTCAGGCAGCATGTAGAGTAGCTAAGAAGTGGTTTTGAATACCATGTAGGAGCTTGAGAGGAGAGACAGTGGCAGTTTTAGGATCTCCAAATCGTAGGTTCACTACGATGCCCAACTTCAAGACTTTAACTAGATAAATTTGACTTGTGCAAACAAAATCAAGATCGTCTTCAAGGCTATGAAGCAAATATCATGCAACATAACACCCATTATAATAGAATAGGCCTTCAACCTGCTTGTTAGCTGACAATATAGACCAAAACAAGATAAATGGTAGCTTGAAGAAAATAAGAAGCAAGCAACAAAATGTATATGTAAATGTCATTTAGACACTTAGAGAAGGATGAAAACACATATTATCTACTCAATATTTATAACAACAAAAGAAAATGATGTTCGTTTACTAGCCCTACTCTGATACCATGTTAGAATTGTCTTCTAATAAGACATCAAAGACTAAATACTAGAAGATCAAACACATAACTTTGTTGAAATGAATGAAATCACATGAGCATAATAGAGATAGATTGCATTCAAATATGGAGGTGTACAAAGTGTTATACTAGCTCAAATCTCACAGCTATCAAAGTTGTCTCCGCTCATAATTAACTCAACACTCCATTACACTACATAGATGGCACGAAGGCCAAGTAGTTCACATTCATATAATATAAAATATATAATCCTTAATCCATAATGCATAATTATCTCATAAGTGCCTTGGATGACATATCCTTATATAGGTAGAGGAGAACAACTAGTCCACATCCATTTGGTAATGAGAACACATCTCAGTTGCCAAGTGAATAAGAACCCCATGTGTAACATGCCAAGCCCCACATATCAACATTGGTTTCCAAATGAATATTGAAACCATGTTGAGTACAAATAAGGATGTGCATGTGTACTTATGACCTCATTATTACACCTAAGTGACCTAATTATTCCAACTAAGAAAGCTTAATATATATGTTTAGGAAAACCATATAATGCATAAAAAACCTGCACCAACAATGATAAATCTTATCCCAACTAGTATCTAAAAAGTTAATAGTCTCTACAATATGTTGTAGTTGTTTGGTCTAGAAAGAATAAAGGTCCAACACCCATTTTACAAGGGATAATGTTGGATTAGAATGTAAAGAATATCCCTTTAGTGAATTTGATGAAATGGATACTTCTCAATACTTGATAATATATTGATATATACTTAATTTTCAAACCAAATAAATTGTCCCTTGGAGAAATTAATCCAACATGTACTAGAAATACCAAATCCTTCAACAAATACCATACCCACTATGTTTTTAACATTAAAGCTTACAACATTATAAAGATTGTTGACATCTTGATTCGTCAAGGCTAAGACACTACTAGACACTATAAATTTCTAATCTTAGTTGCAAATAATTATTACCATCGCTCTAATTGTCCTAACCATAAGAGCTCAAGACCCTCACAATTGCATGCACTCAAAATAAAAAATACCTTTGATCCAAAAGTCTACTTTTTACTTAGAGCCAAGACTATTTACCTCTGGATATAGAATAACAGTGCTAAGGGACTACTGAATACTAATGTTTATTACATAATAATTGAACATGAAATAATGCATCAAGAAACCCTAACCTACATGATAGTCCAAGATAATAAAAATCATTTGATAACAAAACAAAGATACCCATTACACCCATCGACAAACTATAGAATGGAAACTTGTTTTTTGACATTGTCATGCACAAAGTTCCCAAACTAGACATACTCATTGATGTTGGATATGTTACTTTATGGGTTGACCCATGTGATATACTAGTGTATGGGACAATGAAGGCCCAACATTTATTAGGAAAGTTTCAAATCCATTTCTTGTAGCTATAAGGCCTATTTCTATCGAGGATTTCCTATGATTCATCAGTAATGGAGGTTACAAAATCAAGATCCTTTGGAAATACGCTGATTATGCCTTCATTGACATTGTCATGCACAAAGTTCCCAAACTAGACATACTCATTGAAGTTGGATATGTTACATTATGAGTTGACCCATGTGATATACTAGCATATGGGACAATGAAGGCCCAACATTTATTAAGAATGTTTCAAATCCATTTCTTGTAGCTATAAGGCCTATTTCTATCAAGGATTTCCTATGCTTATCACTAATGAAGGCTAAAAAATCAGGAGCCTTTGGAAATAAGTTGATTATACCTTCTTCTATGAGAATGTCTATTTAACATCATTATCTTTTATAGGAACCAAGTATTACATTCATGGCCTTGATTCAACCAAGCATTTGACTGAACTTAGCGATGATGTTGTGTAGGTAAGCCTTATGGAGGATGAAGATTTTTGTTGGTGGAAGGGTTTTAGAGTAATGATAGAAGTAGAGTATCAAAAAATCTTGATTAGTTATAAGAAAAAAAATAAGTCTTTAAATATGAGAGAGGTGATTGGGAGTAGATTAACACATAGTTTTACCCATTTTCCAATTTTAAGCCTATGCCAAAGTACATGTAGTATACTCTACTATTTTTTTTTAATGAGAGACATTATGTTGTGGAAGGGTATTCATATACAACCCATTTAAACATGCACATAGATTTGATCAGGAGATTCTTTCAACCTCTTGAGCTAAAAGTCCTTGTCTTACCTCTAAATACTCTTCTTATTCTGACCTTGATTCATCTCTAGAAAGCAACAAGCAAAAGACCAAGGCCAAGGGATATGCTATATTGGCTCAAAGCTCACTGCTCTCATAGCTATCCAAGATATCTCAACTCATAACTAAGTATCTCAACAATCCATTACACTACATAGATGGCACAAAGACCAAGTAGCTCACACTCCTATAATATACAATCTATAATCTTCAATCCACAATGCATAACTAGCTCATAAGTGCCTTGGAGGATAGGTCCTTATATAGATAGGGAGAGGAACTAACCCACATCCATTTAGTAATGAGAAGATGACTTAGTTTCCAAGTGAATAGAAACCCCATGTGCCACCTGCCAAGCCCCACATATCAACATTGGTTGCCAAATGAATAGTGCAACCATGTTTACTATAAATAAGCATGTGCATGTACAATTATGACCTAATTATTACACCTAAGTGACCTAATTATTTCAATTAAGAAATCTTAATATATATGTGTAGGAAAATCATATAATGGATAAAATACCTACAGCAACACACCCCCACCCCCCCCCCCCCCTTAAGTGTAGCTTAGGTGGGTAGAAGACTTGGGTCCCAGCAACAAGGCCTTGTTAGGTACCCAAGTACAGATAAATCCCCCATCAAAATATATAGATGTCTCCCCCAACAAGAATAGAGAGATGTCTCCCCCCATAAGTATCATTATTAAACTCCATAAGTATCAGAAATAACCCCCCCAATTTTTCAAGTATCAAGCATGCTCAAGTATTGGATGTCGAACTCAACCGAAAATGTATCCATGAGTAATTTGTATGAACAAGCTTATTTATACAATGAGGGGAATTGACCTCATGCCAATTTGGACCTCACCTAATGCTCTTCAACACTTGAAAGTACTATATAATGTGGCACAACGTAGGGGTCTATGGGCTTGGACCTTGTGTGGCGCTTAGAATTGATCAAAAAATACCAAATTTACCTCAAAAAAGCTTCTCAAAATGGATGTCAAATTCCACTAAAAATGCATCCATTTAGTACATTGTCATCATTTTTTAAAGACAAAAAAGACTTCCCAAAATGGACATCGATTACCAACAAAAACACATCTGGGGAATACAATATATTAATCTTTTTTTGAATTAAAAAAATAGTCAAAAAAGTTATTCCTTTCAAAGATTGTTTTTATATATGAAAAAATTAAAAAAAAATCTAAATAGATTGTTTTAATATAAAAAACATTAAAAAATCCCTTCAAAAGAAAGGGTCTCCTCCATGTTTTAAATGTCCCCCAAATAAATTGTCTTTAAAAAAACACATTCAACTTTAAATTGTTGACTTTTGTTTCTTTTTAAACATTCTAACATACTTTGACCACCAAATAACCTTCAATCTGCCAAAACCACTGAACAAATATAGAAAACCATGAATTTGTTATACACGCCGAATTTGACCAAAAACAAGTAATTTTTAGCAAAAAAATGGTTTTGGATATATAGAAGCCTAGAAGTGATTTAAAGCAGCAAAGAGGGTCTGGAGAGGTTGTGGATGGCAAAAAGACTGGTTTTCGAGTGGTGTTTTGAGCTTGGTAGGGTGGTTTTCTAGTTTTGGTGAATCGGGGTGCATGAAAATGGCAAGCCAAGGTGGATTTTGAGGGTTGTTTAGTTGGCTTAAGGCAAATATATGGTGTTTGGGTTATCAAGTAACATGTATATCAACTAGGAAGTGGTTTTGAATACCATGTAGGAGTTTGAGAGGAGATAAAGTGGTTATTTTAGGATCTCCAAATCGCAGGTTCACTATGTTGCCCAACTTCAAGACTTGTGCAAACAAAATCAAGATCTTAATTAAGGATATGAATCAAATATCATACAATAGAGCCCCCAACATAATATAATAGCCCTTTAACATGCTTATTAGCTAACAACATAGACCAAAACAAGGTAAATGCTAGTTTGAAGCAAATAAGAAGCAAGCAAAAAAAGGTATAAGTAAATGTGGCTTAGGCACTTAGAGGAAGATGAAACCACATATTATCTACTCATGATTTCAAAAAAAAAAAAAATGATGTTTGTTTACTATCTCTACTCTGATACCATGTTAGAATCATCTTCTAATGAGACATCCAAGACCAAATACTGGAAGATCGAACACACAACTTTGTTGCAATGAATGAAATCACACGAGCATAATAGAGATAGATTACATTCAAATATGGAGGTGTACAAATAATTATACTATCTCAAAGCACATAGCTCTCATAGCTATCTAAGTTATCTCACCTCACAACTACATAGTTCAACATTCCATTACACTACATAGATGGCACAAAGGCCAAGTATCTCACACTTATATAATCTACAATCTATAATCCACAATTCACAATTGGTTCATAAGTGCCTTGGAGGATAGGTCCTTATATAGGTAGAGGAGATGAACTAATCCACATCCATTTGGCAATGAGAACACAGCTCAGTTGCCAAGTGAATAGGAACCCCATGTGCAACATGCTAAGCCCCGCATGTCAACATTGGTTGCCAAATAAATAGTGAAACCATGTTGAGTACAAATAAGCATGTGCATGTGCAATTTTGACCTCATTATTACACCTAAGTGACCTAATTATTCCAACTAAAAAATATTAATATATATGTGTAGGAAAACCATATAATGGATAAAAAACCTACACCAACAATGATAAATCCTATCCCAACTAGTATTTGAAAAATTAACAGTCTCCATAATATGTTGAACTTGTTTGGTCTAGAAAGAATAAAATCCCGACACCCATTTTATAAGGGATAATGTTGGATTAGAATGTAATGAATATCCCTTAAGTGAATTTGATGGAATGGATACTTCTCAATACTTGGTGATATATTGATATATACTTACTTTTCAAACCAAATAAATTAACCCTTAGATAAATCAATCCAACATGTACTAAAAATACCAAATCCTTCAACAAATACCATACCCACTATGTTTTTAACATTAGAACTTATAAAATTATACAAATTGCCAAAATCGTGATTCGTCAAGGCTAAGACACTACTAGACACTATTGAATTCTAAGCTTAGTAGTAGACAAATGTTACAATCGCTCTAACTATCCTAATTTTTAGAGCCCAAGAGTCTAACAACTACATGGACTCAAAATACAAAATACCTTGGATCCAAAAGTCTACTTTTTACTTGGAGCCAAAAGTAAAATTGTACCTCTAGATACAACATTACAGTGCTAAGGGACTACTAAATACTAATTTTTTTTACATACTAATTGAACATGAATGAATGCATCAAGAAACCATAACCTACATGATAGTCCAAGATAAGAAAAAATCATCTAATAACAAAATAGAGATACCCATTACATCCATCAACAAACTACAAGAAGGCAGCTTATTTTTTAACATTGTTATGCACAAAGTTCACAAACTAGACATACTCATTGAAGTTGGATATGTTATTTTAGGGGTGGACCCATATGATATACTAGTGCATGGGCCAATGAGGCCCAAAATTTATTAGAAAAGTTTCAAATCCATTTCTTATATCTATAAGGCATATTTCTACCAAAGATTTCCCATGCTTCATCACTAATGGAGGATACAATATCAAGAGCCTTTGGAAACAAGTCGATTATGCCTTCTTCTATGAAAATGGGTTTATCTATCCAACATTAGTACCTTTACTAGGAACTGAGTATTACATCCATGGCCCTGATTCAAATCAAGCATTAGACTGAAGTCGTCGATGATGTTGTTTAGGTAAGCCTTATAGAGGATGAAGATTTTTTGCAGGTGGAAGGGTTTTTAAAAAATGATAAAAGCAAAGTATAAAAAAATATCAGTTAGTGATAAGAAAAAAATAAGGTTTTAAATATGAGAGAGGTGGTTGGGAGTGGACTAACACATAGTTTTACCCATTTCCTAGTTTTAAGCCTATGCTAAAGTACATGTAGAATGCTCTCCTAATTTTTTTAATGGGAAACATTATGTTGTGGAAGGGTACTTAGATATGATCCATTTAAACATGCACATAGATTTTTTTAGGAGCTTATTTCAACCTTTTGAGCTAAACATCCTTGTCTTACCTCCAAATACTCTTCTCTTCTTATTCTAACCTTGATTCATCTCTGGACAACAACAAGCAGAAGACCAAAGCCAAGGGATATGTTATATTGGCTCGAAGCTCACATATTTCATAGCTATCCAAGCTATCTTATCTCACAACTAAGTAGCTCAACACTCTATTACAATACATAAATGGTACGAAGGCTAAATAGCTCACACTCCTATAATCTAAACATAATAATCCTCAATCCATAATGCATAATTGGCTCATAAGTGCCTTTGAGGATAGGTCATTATATAGGTAGAGGAGAGGAACTAATCCACATCCATTTATCAATGAAAACATGACTCAGTTGTGAAGTGAATAGGAACCCTATGTGCAACATGTCAAGCCCCACATATCAACATTGGTTGCCAAATGAATAATGCAACCATGTTTACTACAAATAAGCATGTGCATATGCAATTATGACCTCATTATTGCACCTAAGTGACCTAATTATTCCAACTAAATAAGCTTAATATATATGTGTATAAAATTCATATAATGGAGAAAAAAACCTACACTAACAACCCCCCTTAAGTGTAGCTTAGGTGGGTAGAGATTTGGGTCCCAGCAACAAGGCCTTGTTAGGTACCCAAGTACATATAAATCCCCCATCATAATATAGAGATGTCTCCCCCCCAAAAGAATAGAGAGATGTCTCCCCCCATAAGTATGATCAATAACCTCCATAAGTATCAAAAATAAAGTGCCTCCCCCCCACCTCCCCCCCCCCCCCCCCCTGCAAAAAAAATGCATCCATTTATTACATTTTCGTCTTTTTTTTTTAAAATAAAAATGACTTCCCAAAATTGATGTCCGTTACCAGCAAAAATACGTCCAGGGAATATAGTATATTGTTTTTTTTAATTAAAAAAATAGTCTAAAAAATTCTTCCTTTCAAAGATTATTTTATATATGAAAAAACAATAAAAAATCTCAATAGATTGTTTTTATATAAAAAACATTAAAAATTCCCTTCAAAAGAAAGGGTCTCCTCCATGTTTTAAATGTCACCCAAATAAATTGTCTTTAAAAAAACACATGCAACTTTAAATTATTGACTTTTATTTTTTTTTAAACATTCTAACATACTTTGACCACCAAATAACCTTGAATCTGCCAAAACCACTAAACAAATATAAAAAACCATGAATTTGCTATACACACCAGATTTGACCAAAAAACAACCAATTTTTAGTAGGAAAAAAATGGTTTTGTCTATATACAAGCCTAGAAGGGATGCCAAGCAGTCAGGAGGGTCTAGCGAGGCTGTGGAAGGCAAAAAGACCAATTTTGGAGTAGTGTTTTGAGCTTGGTAAGGTGGTTTTCTAGTGTTGGTGAACCAAGGTGCATAAAAATGGTTAGCCAAGGTGGATTTTGAAGGTTGTTTAGTAGGCTTAAGGTGAAGATATGGTTTGTGGGTTCTCAAAAATCATGTAGAGTAGCTAGGGTGGTTTTGAATACCATGTAGGAGCTTGAGAGGAGAGAAAGTGGTAATTTTAGAATCTCCAAGTCATAGGTTCACTACATCACCCAACTTCAAGACTTTGACTAGATAAGTTTGACTTGTGCAAATAAAATTAAGATCTTCTTTAAGGCTATGAAGCAAATATCATGTAGCAGAGTGCCCACCATAATAGAATAGCCCTTCAACCTACTTGTTAGTTGACAACATAGACCAAAACAAGGCAAATGCTAGTTTAAAGCAAATAAGAAGCAAACAACAAAATGTAGTAAATGTCTTTTAGGCACTTAGAGGAAGATGAAACTACATATCATCTACTCAATATTTCAAACAACAAAATAAAAATGATGTTCATTTGCCAGCTCTACTCTGATACCATGTTAGAATCATCTTCTAATGAGACATCCAATACCAAATACTAGGAGATCAAAAACACAACATTGTAACAATGAATGAAATCACACGAGTATAATAGAGATAGATTACATTAAGATATGGAGGTTTACAAAGTGTTATACTAGCTCAAATCTCATAGCTCTCACTGCTATCCAAGTTGTCTCAGCGCATAACTAAGTATCTCAACACTCCATTACACTACATAAATGGCATGAAGGCCAAGTAACTCACACTCATATAATCTACAATCTATAATCCTCAATCCAAAATGCATAATTGGCTCATAAGTGCCTTGGATGATAGGTCCTTATATAGGTAGAGGAGAGGAACTAATCCACATCTATTTGGCAATGAGAACATGACTTAGTTGCCAAGTGAATAGGAACCCCATGTGCAACATGCCAAGCCCCACATGTTAACATTGGTTGCCAAATGAATAGTGCAACCATGTTGAGTACAAATAAGCATGTGCATGTACAATTATGACCCCATTATTGCACCTAAGTGATATTCCAACTAAGCAAGCTTAGTATATATGTGTAGGAAAACCATATAATTGATAAGAAACCTACACCAACAATGATAAATCCTATCCCAACTAGCATCTAAAAAATTAATAGTCTCCACAATATGTTGAAGTTTGGCCTAGAAAGAATAAAGGTCCAACACCCATTTTACAAGGGATAGTGTTGGATTAGAATGTAATGAACATCCCTTTGGTGAATTTGATGGAATGGATACTTCTTAATACTTGACAATATATTGAAATATACTTACTTTTAAAACCAAATAAATTGTCCCTTAGAGAAATCAATCCAACATGTACTAGAAATACCAAATCCTTCAACAAAAACCATACCCACCATGTTTTTAACATTAAAGCTTATAACATTATACAGATTACCAACATCTTGATTTGTTATGACTAAGACACTACTAAACATTATTGAATTCTAACCTTAGTTGCAGACAAATGTTATAATCACTCTAGCCATCCTAACTATAAGAGCCCAAGATCCCCACAACTGCATGGACTCAAAATACAAAATACCTTGGATCTAAAAGTCTACTTTTTACTTGGAGCCAAAAGTAAAAATGTACCTCTGGATACAGCATAACGGTGCTAAGGGACTATTGAATATTAATGTTTTTTGCATACTAATTGAACATGAAAGAATGCATCAAGAAACCCTAACCTACATGATAATCTAAGATAAGAAAAAATCATTTGATAATAAAACTGAGATACCCATTACACCCATCAACAAACTATAGGAAGGCAACTTGTTTTTTGATATTGTCATGCACAAAATTCCCAAACTAGACATACTCATTGAAGTTGGATATGTTACTTTAGGGGTGGACCCATTTGATATAATATCGTATGGGATAATGAAGACCCAAAATTTATTAGGAATGTTTCAAATCCATTTCTTGTAGCTATAAGGCATGTTTCTATAAAGGATTTCCTATGCTTCATCACTAATGGAGGCTACAAAATCAAGAGCCTTTGGAAACAAGTTGATTATGCCTTCTTATGTGAGAATGGGTTTGTCTATCTAACATCATTGTCTTTGCTAGGAACTGAGTATTACATTCATGTCCCTAATTCAATCAAGCAATGGACTAAACTGGCCGATGAGGTTGTGTAGGTAAGCCTTATGGAGGATGAAGATTTTTGTAGGTGGAAGGGTTTCAGAGTAATGATAGAAGTAGAGTATCAAAAAATATTGGTTTGTGATAAGCAAAAAAATAAGGTTTTAAATATGAGAGAGGTGGTTGGAAGTGGACTAGCACATAGTTTTACCCATTTCCCAATTTTAAGCCCTTGCCAAAGTACATGTAGAATACTATGTTTTTAATGGGAAACATTATGTTGTGGAAGGGTACTCATATGCGACCCATTTAAACATGCACATAGATTCGTTTAGGAGATTATTTCAACCTCTATAGCTAAAATCCCTTGTCATACCTCCAAATACCCCTCTTCTCTTCTTATTATGACCTTGATTCATCTCTAAAAATCAACAAGCAAAAGACCAAGGCCAAGGGCTATGTTATACTGGCTCAAAGCTCACAACTCTCATAGCTATCCAAGCTATCTCAGCTCACAACTAAGTAGCTCAACACTCCATTACACTATATATATGGCACGAAGGCTAAGTAGCTCACACTCCTATTATCTACAATCTATAATCCTAAATCAACAAGGCATAATTGGCTCATAAATGCCTTGGAGGATAGGTCCTTATATAAGTAGAAGAGAGGAACTAATGCACATCCATTTAGCGAAGAGAACTTGGCTTAATTGGCAAGTGAATAGGAACCCCATATGTAACATGCCAAGCCCCACATGTCAACATTGGTTGCCAAATGAATAGTGCAACCATATTTACTAGAACTCTTGCCTGAAAAACCAAAGAAATGAAATTAATAAATCTAATGTTTCAAGATTGTACAGATTCAACTTTCAAGAGACAAATCCAATAAACACCAATTGGAGATCATATATATATTACCTTTTCATGTGGCTCTTCGGCTCAGTGCCAATAGATTTTAAACAATGAACAATTATCTTTAAGAATGTGAACTAAATTTGTTCAACTGTTAGGCAACATCCTTGTCATTGGAAGTCACTGAAAAATAGATAATGCAAGTCAAACTACCATGACATTCATGGCTCCAGCTTTATAATGATGGTCAACCTTAGAGTGTTTTTCTCGAGAAACATAGATTAGGTAGGGAAGAGCATCACCTTCCTGTCCTTGAACACTTCTATTTCCATGAATAACCTATAAATATACATAGACTGAAAGAAGTAAGAGACCTCTATGGTCTATATAAATTCTGTAATTAAAAGTTTCATTAAGGATTATACCTACACATATGCATTGAAATATAGTCACCAGGGGACGTTGGTACAGTTACAGCGTTCTTGTCCCTAAACCCAGGTGACTATGCAGTACGTTTCTCATTTTGATTGACGGTTCTGCTTGATCCGCTTAAGCTGACCACTTAAGGTCCTAAACAATTCATTTTTTTCAGTTGCTTATTCAAGAACCAACATGAAGCATGGCATGAATGTATTGAAGAGACAACTTATGACTGATTTGAAACCTTTCAAATTGTGAGAGAATGTTGTTAAGCCTTTTATCATGCTTATTCTCAATTTTTAAATAGAACTAGCTCAATAGTTCCTGTTATGAAGCATTTATTGTAAATGAGATATTGTAGTATTGAACAACCTTGTTGGGCCAATCTTTAATCTGTACACCAAAAATTCTCAAGTGAAAAAAATGGGATCAAGGTTGTATAACCTGTAATTCATTGCTATCCACTTTGAATAATTTGGTAATTCAAGTCTTTCGAACATGGTTCTCTGTTCGGAAGATCTTAGGATGTAGTGTATAGCTTGTGCAACAGTAAAACTTCAAATGGACTTCTCATCTTTTAAGCTCTTAGGATGTAAGATACAAATTCTGCAACAATGACAAAGAAGAGGCTAGAGAACATGACTTTCACGTTAACTTTTCTAGTCTAAATTCCTAGGTCAAATAACAACTCACTTAGATGCATTGACATTTTCCAAAGTGCTTGTGAATTTCCTATAGGCATATACGTAAATGTATCAGGGGAAACATTATTGATAATTTACCCATACCTAATTCGCTTATATGGGACATATGGATGAAGCTGTAAAAGTATAATGGTAACATTATTGAAAATTTAACCATACCTAATTGGCTCATGCAGGACCTATGGATGAAGCTTATAAATCTTCTCCATAGTTTTAGAAATGTGCCATAGATAGTGAGGGGTGACCTTAACAACATGTACCATTGAGAAACACAATGGGTAACAAAGATCATGCTGTGTGGTGGAATATTCGAATCAATTCATAAGAGATGCACATCTATGTAACATCTTCACTCATGATGGGTTATCTACATGGTCTAATCAATTGTAGTGCAATGATCATAATAGTTGAATGCCTTGATCGTTTCTTCATCGACAGACTATTCCTAATTAGTACAGTTTATTTGCTATATAGTTTCCTTTTTAAGCCATATACCAGCACATGTCATTATCACAAACCATTCGATATGTCTCAATGCAGAACCAATATTGAGTGAGTAGCCTTGAAGGAGTGTGCATGTAGGAGCCCTTCTCCCTTTCCTGCTAATCCCGTAGATTCTCAAGTGAACCAAATAGCAAGACATTATATTCCTCTCTTTCTTTTATGTTAGAAAGCATGGTTATATCAAGGGATTTCCATCTATACTACGCTTTTGAAATATGTATTTCCTCTAGCCACAATACTTTCTATCAACAACATTCCATTCTTAAATATCTAAATTTGAACCATCTGAACGTGTGCAGTGAGAGCACAATTTGTCCATGCCTATAAAATTGCATATTTATGCTGTATAGATATAAAACGCATAAGAGAGGTGCTGTTATTTGACTTCTACCTTCTCAAAATAAAGTGCAGAATGTCAGATTTTAGAAGAGGTAAAAAGGAAGTAGAGACAACATGATATATGCATTATATAAAACCCAGTCTCCAAGTATTTCCCAATTCATTAAGTTCGATATTATAACATAAGAAATTAATCAAACGTTACCTGTATCATCAAGATGTATTTTACCATACCCCAGTTACTAGAGATGCCAACAGCAATAGGAGGTTTTAAATAAGGATTCAAAAGCAAGGCAAAAATTCAAAAAAACTAAGAAATATAAATAAGAACACTCATAACAATGTGGTTTGCCTAGGTTCAAATCTATGTTTTCTATCTACTCAGGGCTTTAGTTATTTGAATAAGACCAACAAAATTTCTGCTTGCCAATTTGCTTCATAATATGGTTAGTATCTAGGGTCTTAATTTCAGAGATCCATTTTTGGGCAGGGCACTTTTGCTAGGGTCAATTCACTAGACCAACAGATGAGTCTAAAAGTAGAGCAGGCTCAATTTCCTCATGATCTTACTAGGATCAAAGTTTAAGGCTTCAGGTCATACATGTGAGGGCAAGGTGTCTTCGTATAAACATCATATAGTTTGGTTTTTCTTAACAACTGCAATTTCCTAAGCATTCTCATAGTCTCCAGACATGCAGTATCAACAAAGTGCAAGTTCCAATATAATACAGATAAGATTAACTCAAAACGTTAAATATTCTACCTTCCTGAAGGCTATTAAATCAAAATGTTATCTCAACAATCTAAGACACCAGCATCAGGAGGATCCAACACCTTGCAAAATTTGAACTTTTTAAGAGATTAAAATAAATTTTATAACTCCAACATCTCAACCAATACATCGTGGATAGTTTACTCATAAGAAGGTAAAAAATCAACGTACAGTGCTGCTACATAATTTCATTTTTGAGACTAGTGAGCTTCATGAGACTCACCCATGAACAGGGTCATCAAATTATCAAGCACTAGAAGTCTGCAAAAACTCGGTAACGAAAGATTCCTCCATGGAATCCTTCTAACAACTCAAAATTCAACTCGGATTACTTGTAAGAATAGGTCAGAGATACAGTTCAGGTAGAGTTTAGGCTTTCATTGCCTAAAGCAACTAAGGGCTGTAAGTAATTTTGTATAAATGAAAGAATTGATGCAAGACCCAGTACCAATGGGAGGAGAGCTTAACCAGTACATAGTTTTAATAAGTTGATAAACATAGGTCTGTTCTAAGCCATACCGTTTTACCAAACTGAGCCAAGGGAAAAAAAGGTGAGTTTTAGACAATATGTTACTGGTGATTTAGAAAATCTGAGATGAGCACTTACAACCCTCACTCAAAACTGTATTTGCATTCAATGCCAAAGGGTAACATCCGCTGGGTAGCAACAAATTTACCACAGTCCGCCTATCTTGCCACAGCATTTAGAAGCAATAAATTGCAAGGTCTTGATCAAGAATATTCTGCAAAACCTACTAACCTACTAAGGCATGGTACAGTTGTGGCTGTCTTGGCCGAGCATCTAGGCACCAAAAACTCCTAAAAAGGAATTCATAATAGAACCCAGTAGATTACCATCTTCATTATCAAAACAGTCTTAAACAAACATTTGATACAGACAAGTCTAGAAAAAAATACTTGAACCCTACGGAGGCAAAAAAAGTTAACCATATTTATCACCGGCTTGGCTGATGAGCACTTCATCCCAAAATAGGTAGATTACTTTACTTTCATAACTTATAGGACAATACTGCTTAATACCATTATGCAAGTTATCTACAAGTTACCACCTTGCCACACATTACCAACTTCTATTAGTAATGATTTAGCGACAAAGGGGAAAGCAACAATATTAACATTCTTGTAAGTCATATGAAAACTGTAAGATAAAACTGCAGGAACACATGGACCATTATGTCACTACTCCATCATCCCACACAGGTAGTCTATCGTTTGTCTAGATAAGCAGTACATCCAACTAAAGTGATTTCTCAAGTTTTTTACTGTCAACCAATTATAGGACCTCCTTTGTGCTACACCTACATTACTACCCGTCCATGATTTAACCTAAGTAAAGCATAAAGTATTGAAAGATCTACAAAAATTTTGAGCTTCATCCATTATGTAAGGCGCCAAACACTACTTTCCTAAACATAGTTTACTGGGTCATTGGAAACAATACTACAATCTAGAGAAAAAAGTGAATCTTATCAAATAACATTCAAAGAAAGCCTCATTTATAATTTCCTAAATGAATAAAACATTATTAGTAGTCCGGTCATTAACTTCAAGATATTAAATTTAAAGACTCATTTATAACTCATGCAAGATTGACAATAAGGGCATTCTTTCCACAAAGAGTCTACCAGATCATTCACAACGCTAAACAACTTCCTATGATCAATTCTGATACTATGCTATATCATTAAACAATAGCTAGATACAGATCTAAAATTATTTCATTGAGAGAACTCAGTTCCAAGAATAGAGATAAAACATGCATAAGTACAACAGAGCATGAAGTTCAGACATCCAGGGAAGCCAAATGCCACTGTAAAATAATAGAATGTTTTCATCAGGATCAGAGATTTCAATTTAGCATATACAAAGGTTGCATGCAGAGAGAAGCGGTACTTTCATGAAATGAATTTTTGCAGCTAAATAGAAATTTCATTCTGAGATGCTGAGAACAACAGTGGCGATTATTTAACTATTGAATTTCCACCCAATAAATCAATGTTTACAGGAAACTCTCACAATAATAAACGTGATCCAAATGACAAACTAAGTTTCCTCCATGATCTTCTCAACTGTAAAGCAACTCCTATAATTGGAACCTTTTCAGAGCACGAGCAATGATGACCCCTCAGTGCTGGATTGACATATGATGAAACATAGAGAGTAGATTTATTGCACTAACACGCATATTCTTTAGGTGGGCGTCATAAGGCATTACTTCTATAATACTGAATAGCTACCAGTCCCTCGAGCATTGTTAAGTACTGATAAGCAACGAATTTCAAATCTATTCTTTGAGTCTTAGGGATAAATTTCATAGATTAAAAGTAAAATGCTCGTAACTATTAGATAATGTGTGTATTACATGATTATTTCATTTTCATTTCTTACAGAAATTTACGAATGGACAAAAGCAGTGGTTAAAATATTCAAGAAAGAGCTTCATCTCCAGAAATTTCATATTCCATTTTGAAGTAACTTTTTCAAATCAGTAGCACGTACTCTGACAAACTATGCAATGACATTGCTAATTTGAAGAATTTGATTGTCTTAGTGGTAACAAAGAAGAGAATTTTGACACACTATATTTTTGTCAAGGACGCTGACATGTTTGGTATGAAAGGAGGGACTTGTGGCAACTGAAAGTCCAATATATAGTTTAATGCCGGTTTGGAATGGGCCTTACAAATAAGTTGCTACATGGATGGTGCAAAGAGGTTGGCTGGAATCTTAGACACCTAGCAGGGGCACTCTACAAATTAAATTTTTTGTGACAACTGGCAGGGCTCCACGACGCGTTTTTTGGGCCATCTTGTAGGCCCGTTTTTAATTTCGTTATTTTCTATAAACCACTAGAGTCCAATTTTATTTTATTTTTTGTTACAAGAAAAATGGAAAGACTACATTTTGGGAATTATCAGGTGAAATGAAATGTTTAGGATGAAGAAGAGAATATAATTTGGGTCAATTGGGAGGTTACAACGTTCATCCTACTTTTGAATCATAAAGTTCAGTCATTGAGTTTACTGGTTATTTGTATTTTCCAGAACATAGAAAATGGTATTTAACGGCCTACATGCAACCAAATCCATAGATATGAGTTGTAATATTTTAATGGAGAAACCATTATTTTTTGATCAGTTTCAATTATTTTTAGAAGGATTGTTGTTTAAATAATAGAATAAAAGAAATTAAGATCAAATTCAAAATGAGATTTATATATAGAAATAAATAGTTCATTATATAAAGAAAAGGATGACTTTGCATCATACTGAGAATTAGGCACATCATGAAATGATGTTTCTTTCATTAATTTTATTAGTTGTTTAAATATATATTATGCTGATAGTGATGCTAGTTGAGTAGTTGTGACCTCTTGCAAGGTGTTAACAGCTGCAAGGTGTTTGAATGTGTTTCTGAATTATAGAAAATTGCATCATTGATCAAATAAATGGCCCAGCTCTCCAACAATGACGAGATTGGTTATCATATTGCTACTTGCCAACTATGCCGATCAGCTCAAGAATTTGAAGTAAACATGAAAGACAAAGAATTCAATCTATTTCTGTTGTAGTATATTTGTGTAGAAGGAAGCAAACTACCAAATATGCTGGTTATATATAATTTGCAGCCCTCTCAGCTTAGTAAAATACCCATTCCTTGGTAGCATACAGATTTCACAAAGATGGTTGTAAAAAGTAAAGAATGATAGTGAGTTTCAAAATACATTGGAATGAACTAACTACTGGAAAAAATACTTCATTCCAATAGTAATGATAATGGATGTAAATGTCCCGATCGTATTTGTAATCCCTGCCAAGTATACATATGAAAAAATGAGAGATCTTTCAAATTGACAGACTAAGAAATACTTTTGATCTGAAGGTATTTTTCAGGCAGGAAAGGTATAAACCAAACAGAAGAAATAAAAGCATTTTCCTTTGTACTGTGCAGATAAGCATCTTTCCAGCAAAGTGTACCATCAACAGAGGCATCAACCTTGTGTTTTCAAGTGATAACAAGCTTGATCTAAGTATTAACTATTAGTTTGAAAAATTTAAATAGAGTTTGTTAATTTTTTCCATAACTATAAAAATACCTCTTAACCAAAAATATTTCTCACAGATAATGGAGTTTCAACAAGGTAAGTAGACATTTCTGTATCAAATTTTCCTCTTAAAAAGAAAATATAGTACGGATCCAATGTAATGATCAGAATTTGAACTTTCTAAATAACAGCTTGAACTTTCTAAGGATGGCACTAATAAAGCTAGGCAAAAGGGAACTACTCTTCTAGATATTATCAATAAATAAGAACATGTTCCATAAGTAAGAATGTTTTGCATTTTATTACCACTTTATATTGATGGCTATTCTCTATGGTCATATATTCATAGAAAACGACAATTTCAGTGGTGTAGTTCCTCAAAAACTTCTGGCTAAGAGTTCATTTCTAATCAAGTGATTTTTTTTATCAATCCTTGTGTGCCCAAGTTTCAGCAAAGAATTTCTATGATGTTATTTGATATCGCTTTTATTACTCAATTAAAGGATTGATTTACGTTTAACATGAAAATATTTAATCTATTTAACTTGTGTGATATGATACAGTTACGGTTGAACCCTGTACCTTTCTATGAATAAGGATTACTGTATGCCTTTCAAGAATAAAACCCACTTGATCCAGGCAACAATTTGAGGTGACCATTTGGTGACAGTTAATTCCTCGAATTTTGTATTGTTTTCATTTTGTATTGTCTTCGAGCGTTGTTTTAATGCTGGGACGTATGTCCTCGAGCGTTGTATTGTTTTAATGTGAGCGGTGTATTTCTTTAATGCTGGGACGTTAAATCGTCACTCGTTAATTCCTCGATCCACGCAATCTCCCGAGGTTGTCTTCAAAAAATATGTATAAATGCATTGATACATATTTTTTGAAGACAACCTCGGGAGATTGCGTGGCTCGAGGAATTAACGGGTGACGATTTAACGTCCCAGCATTAAAGCAATACACCGCTCGCATTAAAACAATACAACGCTCGAGGACATACATCCCAGCATTAAAACAACGCTCGAGGACAATACAAAATGAAAACAATACAAAATTCGAAGAATTAACTGTCACCGAATGGTCACCTCGAATTGTTGCCCAGATCACCACTCCTCCAACTCAATGGGGTGCATGGTAGAGATTACTATTGGAAGGGAACTTCTAATAATTATTATTTTTTTAGTGGGTGTTATAGAGTAACGAAATAAATTAAGAAGAAAATAAATTATCGATGTAGCTAGTAAAGAGAACAAATCGGAATATTTTCATGGCCAAAGTAGGAAAAAAATCGTATTTAACATTTCAATATCACACATAGTAGACATCCCTTGTTGACTCGTGTAGCCCCCTTAAATGTTGAGAAGAAATACTGATACGTAAATTTAAGTCAAACTAAATTGAATTGTAGACCACTCAATGATAATAGTACCCAATCCATCAAAATCCCGTTCCTTTACAACATCAAGAACATGATCTAGGCTCACACAAGTGGTAACAAGTCCAAAGGGATTGAGTTGATCACTCGTGTGAGAAGTTTATTAGTTAAATTTATCACACCGTACCATACTCATTATTGTAGTCATACATAAACACACTGCCTACAGTCATATATGAAGCATTCAAAACATGACAATAGTTTCAACTTGCTTAAAGAATGTCATACAAGATATTGTCCATCATGTACAGTTAGTTTCAAAGCCAATCATTGTCACATGTACGTTTTTCCATGTATTTACATAGTTGTATTCAATTGAAAAACGTGACACATACACCCACACACACATCTATCAAAGTAAGAAAATTAATTATAGTGTTTTCATGCTTACAACATCCTAGGAACTGCCTTCTACTATAGCAAACCCATATCAAGTTTTAAGACTTCATGATAACGCTTTTGCTAGAGTCCTAGAACATCATACCATGCACAGTGAAAGCAAGAGCAGCATAAATATTCAACAGTGTAACATCTTTCATTCCACTACATGTTCAAACAACTATCTCAATATGCTTACATTAGTCTTGCTTACAAGAAAATAATTTCAATGTCTTTCACAGTCAAGAAACTCATTCACGTCGATAAAATATCATTTACAAAAGTATAAAAATAAAAAATATGATGCCATTCTACATTCAATGTAGCTGTTTTGCTTGAGAATTCACCTACTTACTTCTGTATACAAAATGTAAAACCTTAGAGGAAATTGGAAAAGGATTATAGTTATCTGCTATGAATTTGATAGTGAAAATGATTTGCTAAGATTTCTGAACTTCTAAAATTGTACGTGTTCTTAAAAATTTCCCTAGGATATACTCAAAATAGACTACTATAGAAGGCAATTGAAGTTTTTAATCAAATTATCAATTTGGGAATTACGCCGAATCCATTCATGCTTGTAAGGGTTCTCAGGGCATCTGGTGGCCAAGAAGCAATAGGACATGGTTTCCAGGTCTATGGGTATATTATTAAGTCTGGGTTTTTCTCAGATATTAATTTGGGCAATGCTCTTATTGACATGTATGTTAAGTGTGGCAATATAGATTCTACATACAGAGTCTTCGAAAAAATGTAGAGAAGGCACGGAGTATCATGGAATGCAATGGTAGCAGGATATGTACAGAATTGAAAGGGAGATGGGTATTATAACTCTTTAAGGGAATGAAATTAGAATGTCTCTAGCCTGATGAGTACATGTATGCCACTTTTATCCGAGGATGTGCAACCATGGAAAATAAAAAATTGGGAATGGGGATTCACGGTGAAATCATAAAGGCTGGGATTGAGACTATTGTCTTTGCTAGAAGAAATCTTGTTGATATGTATAGCAAGTGTGACATGGTGCAGGATGCACACCAAGTTTTTGACAAAATGTCTGAGAGGAATGTCGTATTATGGACTGCAATGGTTTCAGGGTATGCTCAAAATGCATATGGGGAGGCGGCCTTGAACCTTGTATGTGTAATGTTAAGGATGTGCATAACTCTAGAGCAGTATACATTTATTAGTGTACTTCTTGCCGGTTTGACTCTAGAAGCCTTGGAATGCAGCGAGATGGTCCATGTTCATATAATGAAAATAGGGTTTGACTCCAATCTGTGTGTGCAGAATGCCCTTGTTGATGTGTATAGAAAATGTGGCAGTGTAGTTGATGCATTGCATGTTTTTAATGCAATGTCTTTCAGAGATATTATATCATGGAATGAAATGATAAATGGATGCACACAGAATGGTAATTATGAAGACGCCCATAAATTATTTTGCCAAATGCGGTTTACAGGTATAGTGCTTGATGAATTCACCTTAGTGTTATGAGGGCATGTGACAGCCTGGTAGATCTGGGACAAAGCAAATCTATCCACACTACATTACGGGATACATCCCCCCCTCCCCAGCCCTAGGAGCATGGGGATATGCCCCAAGATACGGGAGCACGGGGAGGCATGGGGATATGCCCAAGGAGCATCCCTGGGCTGCGGATATGCTCAGATATGTCTGAGTGACATATCTGTAGCTTAGGGATGTTCCTTGGGCATATCTCCATGCTCCGAAAATCAAAAACATTTTTTTTAAATTTTTTTTTCAATTTCGCTCAATGAAAAGTCAAATATAGACTTCAAAATACAATTAAAAACAAACTAAAGTGGATTCCCAACCCTAAAAGCAACTTCACACTCATTTAATTGAAAGTTGCGTGAAGTTCCCCTACAACCCCCCTCATGCCGGATGGCTTGTCGTACCGCAAATGATCTTGCCAAGGAGATTATAAGATGTCACACCATTACAATTGTTGGAACTCTGGATATTCACCTCACCTCCTTACACATTGCACATTTGTTCACTCTTGGACTTGAAAATGCAGCCATGGACATCATATTGAAGTTTTTATTTAACTTATTCTGTTTCCTCTATGCAAATTATGTGGTTAATTTTGCTTATATGGATATATTTTTATATTTTTAATTTTTTAATATATTTTTGTGTACGGTTATATCCAACCCCCGCCCAAAAAACCCATATCCAATTCTCGTACCCGTATCCGTATCGGTAACGTAGTATCCACAATTACATCATTAAAAATGGAAGTGAGTCAAATATCTGGGTGGGAACTTCCCTTCTTGATATGTATATGAAGTGCAAGACAATTGGGTATGCATGCATGGTTTTCAAAAGAATGCTTGAATGGAATATTATTTCATGGAATGTCATGATTGAAGGATATATCAAGGATGAGCTCAGTGAGGATTCATTGAATCTTTTCAGCTAATAATATGGAGAGGCACAAAACCAGACCAATTCAATCTTGCCAGTCTCCTTAATGCTTGTGCCAATCTAGTAGCTGTGGAAATTGGAAAACAGGTCCATTGTTTTATTATCCCAGTCCTTTTACATAACCAAATAATGATGTCATCCTATCAAGTTCGTTACCACACAAGTGTAACAGTACAAATAGATCAAAACTGGGCACCTATTAGCATTGGACAGGAAAGCCACTAGCATGCTATTTGCACATATTGGCACCTATAATCTCAGTTCTTTATGCAAATGCATCAAAACTGGGCTAATAATATATACTATACATCAAAACTGGGCACTTATTGGCACCTATAATCTAAATTCTTTATCCTATTGGCACATAGTAGCGTTCGAGCCCTGCTTGGATGCTTTCTAGTTCTTTCTATTATGCATGATAAATTGTGGGCAACTATTTTACTTTGCCTAATTTTCCTATCAATTTCTTTGATACAGAGGATCTCCTTGAAGTTGATTTATCTCAGCGTTGGATCAGACTTTGGGCTCCTTAAGCTTATGATATGACTACTTTTACGCATGATAACTTCACAGACATAGCTTCAGCTGCAATATTTGCTCACACTTGAGTGTTTTTATGTTTTGATAATGGGGATAGTTTCCTTGGAAGACATTCACAAAAAATGTGGTGACGTATAGAAGAAAGCACAGGAATTGTTTGATAAGATGCATAATGTAAAAATGGTTTTATAGACTCCAAGGATTATAGGATTTGCAAGAAATAGTGTATTTAATGAGGCTTTGAAACTTTTCAAAAAACTTTCTTGACAGGGTGTGATCAAACAAACCCCAATCAATGATTATTGCTCGATATGCACAAAATGGATTTGTTGAATTATCCTTTCCATATTTTTAAGCCAATACAATTGACAAGTGTAATATTCAACTTAACTCCCTTTGCCAACATCCTCACTGTAGATAATTTCATTTTTGAGACTAGTGATCCTCACTGTAGATAATTTCATTTTTGAGACTAGTGAGCTTCATGAGACTCACGCCTCAACATGGTCACCAAATTATCAAGCACTAGAAGTCCGCAAAATATTGGTAATGAAATATTCCTCCACGAAATCCTTGTAACAACTCAAAAATTCAACTCGGATCACTTGTAAGAATAGGGAAGAGATACAGTTCAGGTAGAGTTTAGGCTTTCATTGCCTAAAGCAACTAAGGGCTGCAAGTACTTTTGTATAAATGAAAGAATTGATGCAAGACCCAGTACCAATGGGAGGAGAGCTTAACCCGTACATAGTTTTAATAAGTTGATAAAAATAGGTCTATTCTAAGCCATACCATTTTACCAAACTGAGCCAAGGGAAAAAAATGTGAGTTTTAGACACTATGTTATTGGTGAATTAGAAAATCTAAGATGAGCACTTACAACCCTTACTCAAAACTGTATTTGCATTCAATGCCAAAGGGTAACATCAGCTGGGCAGCAACAAGTTTACCACAGTCCGCCTATCTTGCCACAGTATTTAGAAGCAATAAATTTCAAGGTCTTGATCAAGAAGATTCTGCAAAACCTACTAAGGCACGGTACAGTTGTGGTTGTCTTGGCCCAGCATTAGGCACCAAAAACTCCTAAAAAGGAATTCATAATAGAACCCAGTGGATTACCATTTTCATTATCAAAATAGTCTTAAAAAATCATTTGATATAGACAAGTCTAGAAAAAAATACTTGAACCCTAGGAGGCAAAAAGGTTAACCATATTTATCACCAGGTTGGCGGATGAGCACTTCATCCCAAAATAGGTAGATTACTTTTCTTGCGTAACTTATCTACAAGTTACCACCTTGCCACACATTACCAACTTCTATTAGTAATGCTTTAGTGACAAAGAGGAAAACAACAATATTAACATTCTTGTAAATCATATGAAAACTGTGAACTGTAAGACAAAACTGAAGGAACACATGGACGATTATGTAACTACTCCATCATCCCACACAGGTAGTCTATCATTTTTCTAGATAAGCAGTACATCCAACTAAAGTGATTTCTCTAGTTTTTTACTATCAACCAAGTATAGGGCCTCCCTTGTGCTACACCTACATTATATTATTTCTAGTAAAATATTATATTAAAATAAATAATAGTAGAGGGTGGGAAATTAGAGAAAATATGGTGGATGACAACAATGCAGAGGATACTATCAATGATTATAAGTATTGATGTCAAATAATGACAACATAAAATCTAATGACTACATATTTGATGTAGATTTGGTAAACATTCAAGGTGCAAGTATAATGTAAAATTGAGCATATTGTTTAGAGATGAATAAAATAGGGGATTTGGTGTCCCCTGCATACAGCCTAGAATCCATCTTCCACCTCCATCGTCTGCAATATCTGAATATCAGCTTCTGCCAGCAGTTGAAAAAGTTACATTGGGAATTGATCAACTTAAATGTCTAATATATTTGGATTTTTGGGATTCTGTAAGTATAGATTTAAGTAATTATAAATTCTCAAATTTAGAAAAAATGCCAAAATTGGAGAGTAAAGCAATGCCAATGCTCCAGAGTTTGGATGTGTGGGACTCACCTAAATTGAAGATAATAGCAGATGGATTGGAGCAAGGTTGAGGCTGACTACATATTTAAAGCTTTAGAAAAATTAGTTGTTAGAAGGTGCAATGGATGGCAAGAACGTTTGACAGATGGTGGGGAAGATTTTATGAATTGCAGCAAGGTTGAGGCTGAGGCAGTCACAGAAGGTTGCCATTGTAAGGGCCACACAATTTCTATTTTCTTCCTTTGGTGATTAAGTGCAAGGTTGACTCTGACTCAATTGAATTGAGTGTGTGGAGGAGCCAGCCACGCAATTTGTATTGTTTTTATTTAAGTGATTGGGTATGTGAAAGGGGAAGTTAGCTTTGATTTGTTTATTCTTAAGCAGGGAATTATTGTTGGAATCATTTTTTGTTTGGATTTATAAATGAAGTGGAGATTGAACTAAATTTTTTATTACCATGTTTTTAATTGACTTTTAATGAATGAATTGAAATTTTTATTATTATGTTTTTAATTTTTATTAGTGTGTTTTTAATTTAGTTCATAAATTTAGTGGTTTCTATTTGTTTGTTTTATAGTTAAATTTGTTTATAATTAAATAAAAAATATTACTTTTTGAGTAATAATAGATATATTGATGTGTTTTAATAGTAAATAAGAAAATTATATTAATGTTTATAACAATCAAATTTAAATGGTGCAAAAGAAAAGAGGAGACTTATATAAATATTTGTATATAATTCATAAGTAAATTTTTAGTAATATGTCAGTGATTTTGTAGTCGCAAAGAATTAACTAAAAATCAATTTTTAGATTAAATGAAAGGATGTCAATTCTTATTCTTCATTATATGTTTCTTTTAAAACTTTCACACTCCTTAGAATTATTAAGAGCAACTTAAAACTAAAAAAAGTCGGTATATTAAAATAATTAAAGATGTAACGCTTTTGGATTCTATAGAACTAGAAAAGTCATAGTCTTTAAAATAAAAAATCATATAGTAAGGAGTAATATTCAAATAGATTGTAAAAATGAGGTCATTTTAATTTTCATTTATATTATAATTTTAAATTTAATATAATTTTGATCATGGTTTTTTTTGAAAACCCGAGAAATCATTATATCAAGGCATGTATGCTCTCTACATTTTGAAATCTTATATTTTTTTGTCACCTCTACACAAAAGTCTTCTTATTCAAGTAGGTCAATTTCAAAGTAAAATATAAGAAATAAAATAATTTCTTAATACACCGAGAAAAAATAAATATAAATTGGTTAATAATTCTCAACGTGCCTTTTTTAAAAGACAAACAATTCATCATGAGAACTCACACTAAGAGGATGTGCTTGGAGCTTTAACCTATTTTTCATGCACTTACCCTAGCAACCTAGCCTGGAATCCTTAAGTTGCTTCTCAAGATATAATGGAAGAGCATGGAAAAGCATGGATAGCATACTCAATTCTTCCAAAACCCTAAAAGAGGCGTAAATAAGGGATATTTGATTTATCATGTTGATTGCTTTTGCACAAACAAGAAAAATTATTTCATTTAAATTTTTGAAAAGTATTAGTATTTTTATATTTGAAATTGTCATATATAATTGAACATCAATTACTTCAAAACATTAACTTATATCTAGGGGATGAACAATGTAATCAAACGCGCTATTAATTTTTGCTCTTAAGTTTTATTTTGTTTGGATTGTTTGGATTTTTATTTCTGTACTTTACGTGTAGGAGTCCATATATTATTATAGATATATTTGTGTTCCAATTTCTTCTCAACTCTCTTACTTAACTGATAATTAACTTGGATGTTTGTATATAATTTTATTTTTAATACACCTTTTTTTTAGTTAAAAAAAAGTCTATCACAACTACACTATGCATTTCACATTGTTTTAATGAATTATATAAAAATATTTACCTCATGATTGAGAATATATTGATTTGAATATATTATTGATTTGAATGTTCATTCAAATGTTTTATTACTGAATCATCTTCCTAATGATGGTGAACTTTATTGCTTGGTGATTTGAATGTACAACCTCAGTAATGACATAATCATTCAGGGATGAGTCTTAATTGAAAGAGAATTCTCAAAATATCTCTCATATATTCACATTCATGTACTTAATATTTTTTTAAGATTAGAATATTTTGAGAATTGTGTTGTAAAAGTTTATTTGACAAGAGATAGCTTCATGAGTCTTAATCATAAATTCTTTGTAAAATAATAGTTGACATGAGATTATTAGAAATCATTGAAAATTAATTACAAGTTTCATGTGTTAATGTAAGCAGTTTTGTTCTAAGCAATGAATGAAGGCAATCATATTTAGATATTATCATCTAGAAATTACTATGTTGCCATAAATTATGTTTTTCCAATTATTAGTTTATAAATATGACATTGAAGAATTCATATTGGATAAGTTATAACAATTTTATGGTGAATATTAGGAATAAGACTTCAGTAGTTACGAATTGTCCTATGAAATTATTAATTATTATTATTATTATTATTATTATTATTATTATTATTATTATTATCATCATTGAGGTGTTAAATATGACATCAATCAAAATAATATAAAATTATAACTTGCATCAGAGTGTTTGGCAGTGGTTTTGGATGTAGATTTGGTACAAATTTAAAGTGACGCTCTTTGTTAGAAAAATTTATGTCAAGTCATTTATTTTTGGTGATTGTTGTCAAATAATTTGAATTAATCAGTTTTAAAAAAATAAACTGGGCACAAATTTATTATGTTAGTTGTTGTCTCAATATTTCTGTTAGAAAACATGCATTAGGTTTTCTCACATCAATGGTTGGTGTTTGATATGTGACTAAATTGCGTCAAAAATGTAAAAAGAAAAAACATAAAAAAAAATTTGTTACATTTTTACGTTAGAAATTTTTTTTCAATATTAAATTATATTTTCATCGACTAATTACATATTAATGATGGATTTTCATATATTTATTAGTAGACAATGATGATGATAACTTCAAAAATTCAACAAATATTTCTTATTAGCATTATTTTTATAAAAAATATAATCAAGGAATTTAAAAAATGATACTTACAATCCACATATTATATGTACAGATAAAGTGTATAATAAATAAATAACATTTAAAATTAATGAACAATAATATTATTATACTTATAATAATGTAAATGCCATGAATCAATCAACATTTATTAAATACAACATCATTTAAATTTTTAATAAATATGATATGAATCATATTATAAAATTAATAAAAAGTATTATTTAAAAATTCTAGTCGAAAATATTGTCCTCATCCACATCATCATGATTTTAATCATTGTCATCATCATCAATATCACTGTTGGAGTTGTCATGATCTAAAAAAATGTCTTCCTAATTAATATTATTTTCATGCCAACTCACTCCATTTAATGTATAGATTTGATTTTAAAATTTCAAAATTATATTTAATTTATTTATTTTATTTTTTTTGAAATTTAATGTTTAAAAAAAATACCAAAATTAAGAACTTCGTAACTACTTTTAAGCCTTTTATTTCATCCATGAACTGTGTAAGGGATTCTCAATATTTTGTTGACTCCACCTTAATGTGGTCTATTGGTGGCATCATACATTTCATTTTGTTTTGTAAATAAGAAAACAAAACTTTTATAAAAACTGCACATGCATAGTTACATATAAAAACATACATATGTTTTAAAGATAACTTGATGTAACCAATTCTTTTTGATGAAAACATCTTCTTTATTTATGGGCATGCACTCAAATATATTGTACTAAATAAAGATTTAAAATAAACATTATATTATGAAAATAGAATTGAAAAAACATAAAAACTAAATAAATAGAAAGATATGGCATGGTTAAACTTAAAAAATCTGTTGAGAATATGTTTAGGCCATTTTTCCCTATGTTGAAAATAGATTATTTTCAATACTTTTCTTTGTTCATTTAAATACTCACAATTTATTTCCTCCTCCTCCATCTTCTTCTTGTTTCCCACCCACTTTTCAATCATGTTTCTCCATCTTTCCCTTGTGTAATAATCTATATGAAGAAACTTCTATTGTTATTTAGATATGTTCTTGATTTTTGTGTATGCCATGTCCCTTGACCTTTTAAGGGCACTACCCATTTTTTATGTATTTTCTTCTTTAGAACACATTTCCCATCAAATGACACCATTTTTTCATAAGCAAAGTTTTTTAATTCTTTTTGAAAAAATATTGTTAATCTAGATGGGTTAACTCATTGTGATTGAAAATGTGCCTAATCACCTATTTTATATGAGATTGAAAATTATTTCCCACTTTACTTTTCCACACATCATTATAATTATTGGACCAAAAAAGTACATTTTTTCTCTTTTGTGAGTTTATGTGGTAATCGAGGGAAACCATAGAGGATTGTGAAGGTTCATATTTGTTGTTTGGTGGAAAATGAGATTTGTAATATATTTCTATGTCCTCTATAAACCTATAAATCTATGCCATATTGTTTGGTACATAATAAATCTAGTCCAATTCATTGAGCATTTTTGGGTGGTATTTTTAAAACCATAAAATAAGAGCCTCTTGTTAAAATAAGAGAATAAAAAAAAAATAACCAATGAAAATAGAAATAATGGCATTCCATAACTTTTTTATTTAAAACAAATGAATACTTATGTAAAAAAAAATCTAAACTAAAATAGGTGGATCCCCAACTTTAAACATTTGGAAAATGGTAAACTTTGCCTTGGCTTGAAGTGCTTCAAACTTGGCTAGGATCTACTTCTTGTAACTGCTTACTAAATTATAAATAATATGGAAGTCCTTTGATCGTGGATGCTATTTTTTCTGAGTAATAGATGTTTTCTAGATGAGAAATATGCTTAAAACTATTGCATATTATATGAGACTCTTTGGATATTTTTTCACGAAACCAACAAACGAAACATATGGGTTGACCTATAAAATAGATTTGAATTTGAAAAATGGTTGTTGCTTAGGGATAGGTCTGTCAAGTTTGGAAAAATATAAAATTTTAGATTTGCTTGAGTCTGATGAATTCATATGGAAGACATGAAAAGTGATTAGATTATCTATAGATAATGAAAGTGTGTTGATAAATAGGTTAGACATATATTAGGGATTTCATGTAGATGACTCACAACAAAACATGAAGGTCAAACCCATAAAAATAATGTGAATATAAGACAAGGGTGTATAATATCCATATGTGTACACACAAGTCATGATAGTACAAATAAGTCAAATTAACATTTTACGTATATAAAATATTTAACATTTTTTAATATTTATAAATTACTATGTTTTACCTTATTTTTTATTATGTGAAATTCATAATATATAACTTTTAACTAATTCATATTAGATGAAATATAAAAATGAACACTAATCTAAATGTAAAAGGTAGAATATGATTTGAATAATTACACTTACTAATTATGGAGAGTAATAATAGGATTAAAACACTTAACATTTTGATGTGTTGTGTAGGTCTAATAATAAATGTTTGTGGTGAAAATAGATCAAGAGTTTCTATAATTAGGAACTAAGTATCTTGATGCACTTGGAAAAAATATCATTCTTTGGATGATATCAACTAACACTAGCATCTGTAACCTTCTAGATTTGTAATGTGAAAAAATACCTCTATGTTTAAATATAAGCAATTGCACCTAGTTATAATCCTTTTCTGTGTTTGATCTCAATGGCTAGTTGTGTGTGTAATTATATAAACTTGTCTCTTTCTCATTTAAATCCTAAGTATAATTTACATATTAGATTTAGTTGTGTAAAATGGGGAAAGAGATGGGTTGAATTAATTTCAACTAGTTCCCAATGAATGGTTGAGCACTGTTTAATATTTAATGATCATAAGTGGGATGTCAAAGTGCATGTACTTCTCTCTGTTAGATGTATGTGTGAAATTTTTATCCTTTATGATTTCAACCTTTGATCTAATTTTAAACACTTAGAAAATCATAAAATATGACTTGGATTAAGATGATTTAGACTTGGCTAGGATCTGCTCCTTGTAATCGATTAAGATGGGAAACAAGCATAGACTTTTTTAAAATATTTATATGGGACTCCTTACGTAATTTATCACACCACCGACATGTGAAATTTATGGACCAACCCATAATATAGTTTTGAAATTATAAAATGACCATTGCTTAGTGTGAAACAAGTCCATTATGTTCATATGAATCTAGAATTACAAATTTATTTGAGTTAGACATAAATACTAAAATGATGAATTTGGAGATGATCTAAGTGTATTAATAAACACGTTATGAATATATTAGGTTGTTGTTTTAGATGACTGATAAAAAAATGGGAATGTCAGACCCATATAAATCTATGAAAAATGGATAAGGGTGTGTAACATACATATGTGTATGCAAAATTCATGAATGGTACTTGGATAAGTCAAATTCACATTTTCAAAGTGCCCAATACTATAATTCCATATCTAAAAGTATCATATTTTAATTCTAGTATTGAAACATAATATAATGCTAGAGTATAAGTATAAAAATATGTACTCGAGTGTGTACAACACACTTTGTCTTTGGGAGGAGGTGGTAAATGTGTAGCTTACTCAATGCAACCTAAAATTAATATGCAACAATCAATTTCCATGTATGAAATATGTTATCTGAAATTAAAATGAAACTTTTAAAATTTAAATGGCAAGGAAGGAATACACCTATAAAGGGATGAACCATGTTGCCCTGTAAGATGTGATTAGAGATGATGTTTTCTTTTTGAAGACTTAGATAGTTTTGATTCTTTGATGAATCACATAGATAATTTGGAGAATTTAGGGTGATCATGACCTAATTTATGTACTAAATAATGGACATGGGTTTTCATGATAGATTCCCCAACCCTGATTGAAGAAGGAATAATGTCTAGGCCATTGAACATTGTTGACGCTCAATCGCACTATTAATGAAACTAATCTTAAATATGAAGATGATAAATGGAGGTTCCACATATTAGGCCCATGGAGTAATTCCTATGATATTGAGTGTCATTAAACCTCAAATACATTACTCATTTAGTGAAACCAACCATTGCATATGGACTTATAAATTCAAAGGTGACCATTTCTAAGTACCATTGATGCAAACATAGAAAACTATCATAGTGTGTATATGTAAGAATAATTTTCATGCCCCATAATCTCATCAAATTGGTGCTACTATGATATATAATGTTATGCATTTATTCTCATTTTATAACAAATTTTGAAAACTTATAACTAATGTTCTTATTATGCTATTGTGCATATGACCAAAAATCCATGTTAGTTTGTAAATATATGAAAACTTATAACTTTTGTTCCTATAGATGTTTTTCATATGCTTGGGATATACCTTCAAATGTGTTTGAATATATAAATATTTATCCCATATCTGATACCCTGAATCAATCTAAATCTTAGAAACCTATAAATGTGTACCAAACTAGTATTTTGAATCAGTTTAAACATTATAAATCCTATAATATGTACCAAATATGAATTTTATGTTCATGGAGGCTTGCATCTATATTAAAATCCCACTTATATAGCCCCTTTTTGAGATGATAAATTTAGCTTACAAATTACTTATCTTGAAATAAAATAGTAACTGTATCATGCTATTTAAAAATATGTAATCATATAGAAATATGTGTCAATAGGTAGAGAATATGTTATCATAGTAATGAATGAATCATCATATAATATATGAAACATGTAGTGTAAGACATAAAAATGTCATCTCATGATAGATATATCAATTAAGCACGTAGTAAAGTAACCATCACTAATATAAGTACTAAATAATGAACTACACAAGAATGTGATAGATATTAATCATGGCACCACAAACAAGAAGAAAGTGCATGATTTGTATTGTGACACCTCAAACTCATAAAACTAAAAAAAAATTGCAAACACAATATACAATCCTAGATTTATCCACTTATAAGCACACAATGTCATGGCCATAATTCACATAATAAAATCCCATGCAATACCACTCAAGATTAGGTCTTTATGACAGGTGTCTTGCTTGTAGCTTCATGAGGTAAATGCCACACAATGCCAATGGCCACACTAAAAGAGAAGACATAGATTGAAAATATGAATGATCCAAAGTTTTAAATGATAGAAAAGACCCTAAAAAGGAGACATACAATGATACACTCAATCAAAAAATGCCATTAAAGAAGGCCAAGGGTCAAATAAAGAGGCATGCAACAATACATACAATCCAAATAATATTATTTACTAAGTAATAAATAAAAAAACATGATAAGCTATGTAGCCTATATAAAATGAAACAACATCATTGGAGCATATAAAAAGCTAAACTAGTTTACATTACCAATCTACATGAATGTGAAAACATTGTAATGTAGCATATCCGTGAAATGTAACAATATAAAAAATATAAGCAATATAAAGACATATGTAATAAATTAATGTATCCCAACATGATAAATGGAAATGTAATAGAAAAATATAATATATATCAATGTAACTTGAGTGAAATAAAAAATAGTAGAGCTATAAACATAAACTTAGAAAAAATATCTAAATCTCTACCCTAGTCTAACAAACCCTTCGATAGAGAAATGAAATTAAAAAAAAAACAAGAATCTTACCTACTTAAAAAATGAAGCCTTATATTTTGTTGGATAGATGTGATCTTGATCTATGAAATGTGGTTTCTCAATTAGACTTCATGCAAGAAATTCAACAGTGTTTCGACAATGCGATGCTTGATTGATTGATTTATTGATCATGGTTGATAGATTTGTCTAGATTTCACACCTTATCCATATGAAATAACATGATCCAAAAGTATGGATGAAAATGGAATATTTATAGACTTATTGGTTGATGGATGAATGGCTTGGTCAAATGCATTCAATAAGCTGGTTGGGAATTAAATGAACTAGTTAAGGGATGTAATCAAATTATGAATGCATTTGTTAATTGGTTATTGAATGAGTTAAATATACTAAACGAGGTTTGAATGTCTTAATGATAGGTTTGTTAGAGAGTTTATTGCCATAAATAAGGTTTTTAGAGAGTTGAATGTCTTAATGGGGGGTTTATTAGAGGTTTAAATGTCGTAAATTAATTTTAGGGAGTTGAATGTCTTAAATGAGGTTGTTTGAATGTTGAATAAGTTTGTTGAATGATTTAAATAAGGTTGAATGGGTAAATTGATTTATTTTATTAATTTAGGAATTAAGTGTGCATGGATTAATGAAGATCTAATTAGCTAACTAATAAAGATTAATTAGTTAAGTATTCAAAATGAATGAATTAGTAGGGCAAGTGATCAATAATGAATGTTAATGATAGAATATTAGTGATGACACTAAAATGGTGAATTTTAGGTGTCTACATTTATCCCTCGTTGAAAGGGTGCTACAACTAGAAGAAACAATGGATTTTCAAATAAAGTAGAAGAAGATAAATAGATGTACTAGGATGCCCCTAGTGGCATGATATTTAGAGATGATTAGGAATGATGATTTGGGTTGATGCCCCCTTGAAAAGTCATTTGGGGATGAAATATACATATGGACTCTTTAAACAAGGATAAGGGTTAGCATGGATGAATTAAGGCTAAAATAGAGGGGTGCTGATTTTATGACTAAGTATTATGATTATGGATATATGTGTGTTGGTGAATTTTATGGATGGATGGGATTAATGCACTTGATCTAAGACTTGCATGCTTTGATTTGATTTGATTTTCCACAAGCAATGATATATTTAGGAGGATTGGATTGGGAAGGATATATACTGATATATTTTTGAGCTTTGATGTGCCCCAAATAATGATGTATAAAAGGGGTTGGATTTGGGAATGATATATCCAAAAAATTTGTAGGCTTTAATATGGGAATGATATCCTGATGATTTGGTTTTTAATATTTATTTAGATATGTAAGTATAAGTCAAGGAGTTAATTGATTATGTTATTTGATGATGTGATGATGGTGTCTCATGTTTATGGATATCATTTATTGAATATGTTTTTGTATAAGTATGTGATAGATTGATGACACATAATTGGTTATTGAGAATTGACATTAAGTATGGTTAGTTAATTAGAATAAATGTTAATTATAGATAGTTAGGAAGCATTTGTTAATGACTATTTATGAATGTATGTTTATAAATGGATGTTGATTATGGATAGATGTTGAAGATACATTACGCTATTATTGCACGAGATTTACAACTATTTGAGCAACCTTAATTTTGATATAGTGCATGTTAGGATTCATCATCATATGGAAATTCATGATAACACTACTATAATACACATAAAGTGATGTGACAGTAAAATACTATTCATGCAACACTATTTAATGATGACATGGTGGACACTATTCATCTTGGAGATGTGTCACAACATTATTACTAATTGCTTATGTGGCATGGGGTTCTATTATATGAAGGCACATGGAGCACATAATGGTGGATTTGTTGAGGCCAACATACCTCTATTTTTGAAAAATGGGGACCCTTGTGTCAAATTGTGCAAATTTGTACCTTAAAATTCAAAATTCACTTGATTAGAGTGTCACTAGTATATTTGCATATTATTCCTTATTTGAAGTCCATCCACACAATGGTTTGGCTGACTTATTGGTTTTTGATTTTGGTTTGACCCTATTTAGTTGTGTTAGATTTTGTTTTTCATGTTTTAGTTTATAGGTTTCATGAAGCCTTTATTAAATGAGTTGTGTTCAAATTTCATGATTTGATCATAATTTGGCCTTTTACTATCCTTTGGTCTGTAGAAAGTCAAGTTAAATAAGTTCATTTAAAGTGTCATTTGTGAATTTATAAAGGCCGTGGATAGGTTACAGAGACATTATGGGGTGAAAAGTGTGCTTGAAGTAAGTATGAAAGTGTACGGTATTCAGCTGGTTCTTCATTGTGTCCATCTGTGCATTTTGGTTTGATGGTGAAAATTTTGAATGGGTAGTTTGCTAGAGTCATATTTCATACATGTTGATGTTTAAAAAGAAATGATAAAATGGGTTTGTTCATCTTTATACTTAGATCATACATGCCAATTTTTAGCTCACGCAATGAACACATAAAAAAATATGGAGATCCAAAGTTGCCCTCTAAAATATTTTGACTATGTTTTTCAGGTCCAAACAGAGCTGAGTAGGCATTTTCACAAGGTCATATCTCTCATGCACTACAAATTTAGAGGAAATGGTCAAATATGGTTGTTCAAATTGTACAAGAAACATTTTTTCTAAGTTTAAGCTCTAGAGAAATAGTGCATCAAAAGTTATGGGCATGCAAATTTGGATTTTTGATCACATTTTGTTGTTTTTTTCATAACCATTTTTTAGAAAGCTCAAATAGAGTTGAGTAGGCATTTTCATGAGGCCATATCTCTCACAAGATGTAACTTCAAAGGAAATGGTCAAATGATTTTGTTTAAATTTACACAAGGAATATTTGTGCTAAGTTTTAGATCTAAAGAGAGTGCACCAAAAGTTATGGTCATGCAAAGTTGGTCTCTCAGCCATATTTTACTATTTTTTCCATAGCCATTTTTAAGAAAGCTCAAATAGAGTCAAATAGGTATTTTCATAAGGCCATATCTCTCACATGCTATAACTTCAAAGAAAATAATCAAATGTGTTTGTTTACATTTGCATAAGGAATATTTGTGCTAAGTTTAAGCTCCAGCAAAATAGCATATCAAACATTATGGGCATGCAAAGTTGGTTTCTCAGCCATATTTCATTATTTTTTCCATAACCATTTTTTAGAAAGCTCAAACAGAGTAGAGTATGGATTTTTATGAGGGTAGATCTCTCATGCACTATAATTTTAGAAGAAATAGTCAAATGGGTTTGTTCACATTTGTATAAAGAACATTTATGCTAAGTTTGAGTTTCAGCAAGATAACATGTCAAAAGTTATGGGCATGCAAAGTTTGCCTCTCGATCACATTCCAATATTTTTTCATACTTGGTCATTTTTTATCTTGACAGTCGTGCGATCATATTTAATGATCACACGGATGTCAAATTTAATCCTATGCAAAACATTATATGATCTTAAATTTGATCATCTATGAGATGTCAAATACGATCGTGCAGACGTCAAATTTAAGCCCATTCAATGAATCGCATAAACTTAAATTTCATGGTCTATGAGATGTCAAATATGGTCACGTAGACGTCAAATGGGAGTGTAACAAAGTTGAGTAAACATATTTAATAATTCATATCTCTCACATGCTTCAATTTCAGGGCAAATGGTCAAATGGGTTTATTAAATTTCATACAAAGAATATTTGTGCCAAGTTTTAACTCATGTGAGATAGCGAGCCAAAAGTTATGGAGATGAAAAGTTGGTCTCTCAATCAAATTTCATAGTTTTTCTCATACTTAGCTAATTTTTTAGGGTCCAAACAAAGCTGAGTGAGCATATTCAACAAGACATATATCTCATGCACTTCAAATTTAAGACAAATGGTCAAATGGGCTTTTTAACCCTCATACAAAGCACATTTGTGCAAAGTTTCAACTGACATAAGATAGGGCACCAAAAGATACAAGCATGAAAAGTTTCCCTCGAAATAATTTTCAATTGTTTTTCCATTCTTAGCCATTTTTTCAAAGTGCAAACAAAGTCGAGTGAGCATATTCAACAGGGCATATCTCTCACGCACTTCAACTTCAGAACAAATGGTTAAATGAGCTTGTTAATCCTCATATAAAGAAAATTTGAGCCAAGTTTAAACTCATGCAAGATAGCACATCAAAAGTTATAGAGATGCAAATTTTCCCTCCAAAGCATTTTGATTGTGTTTTTAGCTCAAACAGAGCCTAGTGGTCATTTTGAAGAAGCCATATCTCTCACGCGCTTCAACTTCAGGACAAATGGTCAAATGAGTTTGTTAACTTCATATAAAGAACATTTACACCAAGTTTCAGCTCATACAAAATAACACACCAAAAGTTATGAAGATGAAAAGTTGGTCTCTTACTTAAATTTCATAGTTTTTTTATAACCAAATTTTCAGGGTGCAAACAAAGTCGAGTGAGAATATTAAACAAGCCATATCTCTCATGCACTTTAAATTCAAGACAAATGGTCAAATGGGTTTGTTAACCCTCATATAAAAAATATTTGTACCAAATTTTAGCTGACACGATGAAGTACGCAAATATATACAAGCATGAAAAGTTATCTTCCAAAGCGTTTTATGCTATTTTTCCATACTCAACCACTTTTCAAGGACTGCAAACAGAGCCGATGGATTTTAAATGGAACATTTTAATAGATAAATAAAGGGGTTATTTAATGATTTTAGTAGCATTTTAAGAGCTTATTTTTAAAGTGGATTTTTTCTTGTAAAGGCATATGATAGTTTGCTAGCATGTCCACTTTAGAAAAAAAAATGTATTCTGAAACTTTGTAATAATGACAACTGTCCTTTTCTCTTGAGTACTTGTATTTTATGACTGATCAATATACTACCTTAGCATTTTATAAAAGTTAGTATTTTCATTTTGTAAAATGAGAGTTTTTTTAAAGCCAAAATTACTTTGTAAATAGGAAGCAAGCAATACAAGTAAGGATTTTTGCAATTATTGTCTAGTATTTATCTGTATGTTTGTTATCATGTCCTCTCTCTCATTTGATTATACTAATTTTTTGATTTGAATGGTTCTTATTGATTCTTGGTGTGTACCTTTAATTACAGAGCTGTTAATTTATGCTATTGCTAGGTTGACTAAAAGTCTTTAGTCTCATGTGATTTCCTTTAATCTTTTTGCATTTGGGCCAATATTATTTGCTTACAAAGATAAAATATTTAAAATGAAATTGATTCTTATTTGAATTATTTCCACCTTTCTTAAGAGTTTGCCTAATGTATGGTAAGATTTGGGCTTAAGCTATTTCGTATCATACATTGGTTTTAAGTGCATGCTTGGATAAAATCTGATCTTTGTCATGATGTTTGGAATGAAGATCAACAATATTTCTTTCTGTCCTACCATTTATTTTTCTCATTTTTTATCTGGATCATCTTACTTTAACTTGTCATTATGAATATCCATTCTAAATTAATTTTTAATTTAGTTTTTGATAATAATTCATTATTCTTTGTATAGTAACTACATACTTTACACAGATTTATTGTTTGGCCATGGTGGCTCCCAACCACCATTTAATATAAATATTATGAAACAGTCACTTGTTCTACCTCTATTTCACCAATAGATAATAAGATTATCACAACTTGTAACTCATGCACTAAATTCTTTGAATTCTAAAATAAGAAGTGTTTCTTAACAATCTAGGTACCTGTGGTACATATTTAGGCATCAACAAAAGGAAGCTATAATAAGTAGGGTGGTGCCTAATTCAAAATACATTAGACTACCATAGTGTTTAGTTAAAGTATGCAAATGCTAGTGAGGATTTGAACTCAAGGTTACAAGACTATCCAAAAATAGCAATACTTATCATCTTAGTAACAAATTTACCTTTTCTTCATTCACTGAATAAAATAAAAAAGAATTATTGTTACAAATACAATGGTTAGTGTTAGTGTCACTAAGAATGAGAATGAAAAACTCTTTGGACAATGCATATCCATATCTATGTTTATATGGCATCATCCATCAGTAAATTATATTATTTCATTGAGGAAGTCTTTCCATTTTTCATCTAATTAGTTTTAGATTTGTTTATTTAGGTTATATATAGTTAAATTGGTCATATTTTCATCTAATTAGTTTGAGACTTGTATAAATTGACAAATGGTGCATTTTTTATATTTTTAGAAGAGTCATTGGATATCTGACACCTATTTTCTTTGAAATGACATCTATTACAATCTTTTGTTGGGTAACTAAAATAGTGTCATGGAAGCTACATATTACATTGATATATATAACATGTCATTGAACTTTTCTTGTGCATCTTCTTAGGTTTCTTTGATTCCATCACTTGAAATAACTTGTCATTGCCTCTCACCATCACCTATTAGCTCACCATGGAATATTTCATCTATTTAATATTTTGTATGGCCTTGATATTTCCCACTATTTCACCATTGCTCAAGTGTTGAGGTCAACATACTTTCATTTTTGAAAAATAGGGATCCTTGTGTCAAATTTTGCAAATTTGTACCTTGAAATTAAAAATTCACTTGATCAGAGTGTCACTAGTGTATTTACATATTATTATTTATTTGAAGCCCATCCACACCATGGTCTAGTTGACTTATTAGTTCTTGATTCTAGTTTGACCCTATCTACGTGTGTTAGCTTTAGTTTTTCATGTTTTAAGTCATAATTGTGATGAAGCCTTTCATGAATGAGTTGTGTCCAAATTTCATGATTTGATCCTAATTTGGCCTTTTACTAGCCTTTGATCTATATAAACTCAAGTTAAATAAGTTCACTTAAAGTATCATTTGTTAATTTACAAAGGCTATGAACAAATTACAGAGATATTATGGGGTGCCAAGAGTGTTTGGAGTAAGTTTAAAAGTGCATGGCATTCAATTGATTCCTCATTGTGTCCATTTATACGTTCTGGTTTGATGATAGAAACTCTGAATGGACAATTTTTTGGATTTATATTTCATACGTGTGGATGTTTCAAGAGAAATGATCAAATAAGTTTGTTCATCTTCATACCTAGATTATACATGACAATTTTTAGCTTACGCAATGAAGCACATCAAAAGTTATAGAGATCCAAAGTTGCCTTCCAAAACATTTTTGACTATGATTTTCAAGTCCAAATAGAGCTGAATAGGCATTTTCATGAGGTCATATCTCTCACGTGCTACAACTTCAAAGAAAATGGTCAAACAAGTCTATTCATATTTGCACAAGGAACATTTGAACTAAGTTTGAGCTCTAGCTAGATAGCATGTCAAAAGTTATGGGTATGTAAAGTTGGTCTCTCGACCATTTTTTTGCTATTTTTCTCATAGCCATTTTTGAGAAAACTCAAATAGAGCTGAGTAGGTATTTTTATGAGGCCATATCTCTCATGCACTACAAATTTAGAGGAAATGATCAAATAGATTTATTCACATTTGTAGAAAGAATATTTGTGCTAAGTTTGAGCTCCAACGAGATAACACATCAAAAGTTATGGATATGTAAAGTTGGCCTATCGATCATATTCTATTATTTTTCCATACTTGGTCATTTTGACCTTGACAATTGCATGACCATTTTTAATAGTCGCATAGACATCAAATTTAATCCCATGCAAAAAATCATATGAGCTTAAATTTGATGATCTATGGGATGTCAAATTTGGTCACATGGACGTCAAATTTAAGCTCAGGAAAAAATATGATGATTGCACAGACATCAAATTTAAGTCCATGAAAAAACACATGAGCTTAAATTTGACAGTCTATGGGATGTCAAATACAATCGTACAGATGTCAAATGGGACTGCAAACAAAGCTAAGCGAGAATACTGAACATGTCATATCTATCATGTGCTTTAACTTTAGGATAAATGATCAAATGGATTTGTTAACCTTCATACAAATAACATTTAAAGCTTCAGCTCATGTGAGATAGCGAGCCAAAATTTATGGAGATGAAAAGTTGGCCTCTCAACCAAATTTTGCAGTTTTTCTCATTCTGAACCAATTTTTAGGGTATAAATAGAGCCAAGTGAGCATATTAAACAAGCCATATATCTCACGTGCTTCAACTTCAGGATCAAATGGTCAAATAGATTTTTTAACCCTCATATAAAGAATATTTTTGCCAAGTTTCAACTCATATGAGATAGGATGCCAAAAGATAAAAGCATGAAAAGTTTCTCTCCAAAGCATTTTCTACTATTTTTCTATAGCCAATTTTTTAAGGTGCAAACATAGTCGAGTGAACATATTCAACAAGTCATATCTCTCACGCACTTTAAATTCAGGGTAAATGGTCAAATAATTTTGTTAAACCTTATATAAGGAACATTTACACCAAGTATTAGTGCACGTGAGATAGCACATCAAAAGTTATAGAGATACAAAGTTGCCCTCCAAAGCATTTTGATTATGTTTTTCAGTTCAAATAGAGTCTAGTGAGCATTTTGAAGAGGATACATCTCTCACACACTTTAACTTCAGAACAAATAGTCAAATGAGTTTGTTAAACTTCATAAAAAGAACATTTGCATCAATTTTTAGCTTATACGAGATAACATGCCAAATGTTATGAAGATGAAAAGTTGGTCTCTCAGCGAAATTTTTTCATAGTTTTTCTATACTTAGCCAATTTTTTAGATTGTAAACAAAGCTGACTTAGTATATTCAACAAGTCGTATCTCTTACGAATTTCAACTTCAAGATAAATAGTTATTTTAATTTGTTAACCCTCATGCAGAGAACATTTGCATCAAGTTTCAACTCACACGATAAAAAATACCAAAAGATACAAGCATGAAAAGTTTCCCTCCAAAGCATTTTTTATTGTTTTTCATACTCGATCATTTTTCAGAGAGTTTAAATAGAGTCGATGGATTTTAAATGGAGGATCCTAATAGATGAATAAAAGAGTTATTTAATGATTTCAATAGTATTTTAAGAGCTTATTTTGAAAGTGGAATCTTTCATGTAAAGACATGCTAGTTTGTTAGCATGTCCATTTTAGAAAAGCAAATATATTTTGAAACTTTGTAATAAGGATAGCTGTCATTTTTTTTTTAGTATTTGTTACTTATGATTGACCGGTATACTACCTTGACATTCAATAAAAGGTAGCATTTTCATTTTATAAAAGGAGAGTATTTTAAAGCCAAAATTACTTTGTAAATAGGGAGCAAGCAATACAAGCAAAGTATTCTGTAAAAATTATTTAGTATTTATCTATGTGTTTACTATCATGGCTTCTCTCTCATTTGCTTATTCTAATTTTTAGATTTGAATATTTTTTTATAGATTATTGATGTACACCTTTAGCTACAGAGCTGTTAACTTGTGTCAATGCTAGGTTGACTGAAAGTCTTTAGTTTCGTTTCATTTCTTTTACTCTTTTTGCATTTGGGTCAACATTGTTTGCTTGCAGGGGTATAATATTTAAAGTGAAAAGAATTGTTATTTTCATTATTTCTATCTTCTTTAGGAGTTTTCCTGATGTATGGTAAGATTTGGTCTCAAGTTGTTTCATATCATATATGAGTTTTAAGTGCATGTTTCGATGAATTTGAACTTTGTCATGATGTTTGGAATGAAGATTAACAATATGTTTTTCTGCCCTACACTTGTTTTTGCTCTTTTTTGACCTACATCATTTTAGTTTAAATTATTATAAATATCAATTCTAAATTAATTCTTAATTTAGATTTTGATCAATATTCACTATTCTTTGCATAGTCACTACATATTTTACATAGATTTATTATTTGGTCACGATGGCTCCCAACCACCATTTAATATAAATATTGTGAAATAATCACTTGTTTTAACTCTATTCCACCAATAGATAAAAAGATTATCAAAACTTACAACTCATGCATTGCATTCTCTAAATTCTAAAATGAGAAGTGTTTCTTAACATTCTAGGCACCTATGGTACACGTTTAAATATCAATAGGGGAAACTTCATTGGTGTTGGAAAGAAGGCCTCAACAAATCTTTATGCATTTGTAGGATCTTTGTGGTTTTGGTCTATTGATCAAAGACCACTTTATTCTTTACATATTTATGTTTCTTTTAACATAATTATGTAAATATTGATGATCTTCACAGTTTTAGACCGGTCTTTGGGATTAATTAGATAAAGATTGACATTTTTTGAATACATATGCTTAATTATAGTAAAGATAGATTAAGATCTGAAAATCCATAGTATTTGAGGTTAGTAATAGCTATTTTGATCAAAGATTCATAAATACTTTGCAAATTTGAGTTTACTTGGACTTGAACGTGTAACGACCATTCATATTGACATATTTCGATACTTCTTTGAGCTAACTTAGTTAAAGAGTGTTGTCTTTATTGTTCTTTATATGAATTTTTACAAAATTAGCTTGATGTGCAGGTTTAATCCTTGTTTTTTTTATAAAGATTTATTTGACACATCATATTTCAAACAAGATCTTCAATCTTTGAGCTAGAATTATCCAAGGCAAGGATTAGGCGAGTGAAATTCTTAGAGTTTAAAACACTTCACTAGTTCAAGGTACTCATATGTTCAAGGTATGGATTGACTAGATGGTTCTTCAATCAACATGCCAGGTATAGTACATGATCTTCCTCAGAATCCTACAAAATATTTGCCTTCGTATAGTCCTAATAATATCGTCATTGTTGTAGAACATGTTAGAAGTTTCAAAGATGCATTAAGATTATTAAATGTGACTCATGAAGATGTAGCATGTAGACTGTTTCCTTTTACTTTCAAGGATGTTTCATATGAATGGTTTTTCAATCTATATAAAGACTACATTACTAGTTGGGATGACTTTAACAATATTTTCATTGATCAAATTGGAAAAATTATTAGTCCATGTGTCTTGTATCAATAGTTTACCACAATTAGAAGGGACGTTAATAAAACCATCAAAGTTTTTAACATTCGATTCTAAAAAATATTCAGTAGAACTATAGTCTCTTATAGACCTGATGAGGCTTTAGCCTTATAAATTTATAAGAATGCCATAGATCCCTTAACCTCCATGTTCCTGAAAAGGTCTCTCCCAATCATAAAAACATTAACTCGGGCCTACTCTAAAGCCATAATCATTAATAACTAAATACAACCTTAGGTTCAAATGGTGTATTCCATGTCTAATGTTAATTCGAATTGGCCCATCCAAAATGTCATTCCTAATTTACCTACTTTAACACCAGTTCAGAACCATTTTCCCTTGAGTCATGCATGTCTTAGCCAACACCTAAAGTTTCTAACTAGCACTACAAGTGGATTTCATCTATAAAATCATAGAACTCTAGTGCCCATAGTCAATAATAATGCTCCAATTCATGAGTTTGAGACACTAAATTTTTTAAATGACTTGATATTATAAATGATCCAAAAATTGAGCAAGTAAGAACAAGTAGGAAATACAAGGGAAGGCTATGACAGAAACTTTGCTTCCCAAAAGTTTAATAGGCCTCTAGATGAGTTTTATAACAACATTAATGGATCATCTAAAAACATACACATGCATTTCTATGATATTATTGTGGATAATTATTGTAATATTTTTGAAACCTCTGAAATTATACACAATCAATATTTGGTTGTAAGTACATGTAGATTTGCAGAAGCATCTCAAGGTTTCATGCGGGTCTTTGATTTTTCATTTGAAGATAGAGATGAAGACTAGGATAAGCCAATTGAAGAAGTTACATCTGAGATGACTTGCATTCCTGAAGATGTAAGAGAGATTTTAATTGAAGATCAACAAGATGTCATCATTAGTACGCTTATAGATTAAAAAAGAGTTGTTGAAAATGGATATAGATCGAATACAAGATGATATTTTTTTAGAAGGTAGCTAGAGATGTAGTCCACATAGGTTTATTTCTGAAACAAAAAATACTCTTGAAGAATATGATCATTGGTAGTAGTCATATCATGATTTCTTAAATAAAATAAAAGAGCTTGAGATGGTAAATGATGGGATAGAAAAACATATGGACACTTCATCTGAGGATTTCATCAATGATCTAAAGTTCCCAAAAGGTAGTATTATCTTGGAGGAACCAAACTAAGACAAGCTGAAGCTTGATTGGATGGAAGAAATGTCCCTCTTCACCAAGAACAAAGATGAAATGGGTGAATCAGATCAATAATTATCATGTGACTTCATCAAGAGGTTTATAGTATGGGCCCAACATGTTTCTCATGATGAGATTATAGATGAACACCATTCAGTTGATCAAGATGAAGAAGTATTTTGGGATGAATTAAAAGATTTTTATGCAAAGATTGGTAGTCCACTTCCACCTAAAAAATAACCTAATGAAGACATCAGTCTAAGGATGCAAGACACGCTACCATTATTGAGTGAAGATGATATAAGCCAATACCTATCTATAGATGAAGCATACCTGACACTCTTGCTACAAATTAGAAATATTTGGGAGGAAGAAAATTCAACTTTAGACTCATATCTTTGATCCATGTACTTGAGGATGCATATGGGAGCCCAAGTCACACCATTTAGAAGACCTAGACATCCAAACGCCCCTATCGATAAGACGATGCCATCAAAAAACACTCAGGTTTCAAGGTTTTGTAATAGATTAAATAATTTTCCATTTGACCTTGGAGGTAAGTATTTTATGAAGCTTGTATAAGGTTTAAATTATTTTTTTTCTATTTTTATTAATTTTTTTCCTATCCCTTGTTTGTATATAATGTCTTCACATATTTATTTACATTTTATGCTTTGTTTCTTACTTCTAAATAAGTTCTTTTGAACATACCTCAACTTGAATTTTATCTAGGCTGCTCAAGAGCTTCATAGTTTAGAAATTAAGGTATGACTTCTCAACATTGGTTGATCATGGATGGTTGAAATGTGAACTTGATGTTGTAGTTTACAGAAACTAGTAAAGACAAGTAGTTAAGTTAATTATTCATTGAGATTTTAAACCTTTTTCTATTTAAGCTTGGTTTTAATAAGGATTACATTTTTAGGATGAAAGCTTAAACTATTAAAACATAGTCCTGTTTACACTTAAAAAATATTAATTATCTAGGACAAAGTTTACAACTAATAATGATTGTCTAAAAATCAAACACTTAATCAAATTTTTAAACTTGGATAATCTAGTTCCCAAATTTTGTTAGATAGCCAAAAAAATGATTTAAAAAATACACAAATAAGAGCTTAGTGCAAAATCAAAAACTTTCCAAGTAAAAGTGATTCTGATAATCTCCATCAGGGATATGGATGCCCAATTGGCAGTGGAACAAAGCCGTGAGTAGAGCTAAAGGCATCTCTATCAGCGCTATAGACATCTGGCTAGTAGTAGAGAAATGCTCAAGCCTTCCTTGAGCAAAGCATGGTTTTTAAATGAATATTCAAATATTTTGAAATTAAGTGTTAATGATTAAACCATAAACCTGAAAGTTATTCTTTAAATCATTTGACAATCAGTAAGTGGAATCAAAGAACACACACAACATGATTGAGTTTTGACGTTTGATCCTAATTTTGCACATGTAATTTTTTTAACCATAAATTAATCTTAATGATGGTGGCTGATCAAATAAAATAAGTAGATTAATTATTAATCTGAACTAGAGTCTTTAAATTCTAACATATTGTTATATTTTTCTTAGAAATTATCATTTTTTGAAGTCAACATACCCCCATTTCTAATAAATAGGGAACCTTGTATCAAATTATATAAATTTATATTTTGAAATTAAAAATTCACATGATCAGAGTGTCACTAGTATATTTGCACATTATTTTTAATTTGAAGCCCATCTACACTATGGTTTAGATGACTTATTGGTTCTTGATTCTGGTGTGAATCTATCTAGGTATGTTACCTTTTATTTTCCATGCTTTAGGTTACAATTTTGATGAAACCTTTCTTGAATGCTTTGTGTCTAAATTTCATGGTTTGATCCTAATTTGGCCTTTTACTAGCTTTTGGTCTTTAGAAAGTCAAGTTAAATAAGTTCACTTAAAGTGTCATTTGTTAAATTATAAAAGTTTTAGATAGGTTATAGAGACCCTATGGGGTGTCAAGAGTACTTGGAGTAAGTATGGAAGTGCATGGCATTTAGTTGGTTCCTCATTGTGTCCATATGTACATTTTGGTCTGATGAAAAATTTAAATGGATAGTTTATTGGAGTCATATTTCATACATGTAGATGTTTCAAGAGAAGTGATCAAATGAGTTTTTTCATCTTCATACCTAGATCACACGTACCAATTTTTAGCTCACTCGATGAAACAAGTCAAAAGTTATGGAAATCCAAAGTTGCCTTCCAAAGCATTTTTGAATGTGTTTTCTAAGTCCAAATAGAACCAAGTGACCATTTTCATGAGGTCATATATCTCATGCACTAAAATGTTAAATAAAATGTTCAAATAGGTTTGTTTAAATTCACACAAGAAATATTTTTGATAAGTTTGAGCTCTAGAGAGACAGCATGTCAAAAGTTATGAGCATGCAAAGTCGGCCTCTTAGCTACATTTCCTTATTTTTCTCATAGTTAATTTTCAGAAAGCTCAAATAGAGTTGAGTAAGAATTTTTATGAGACCATATCTCTTACACACTATAACTTCAGATAAAATGGTCAAATGAGTTTGTTCACGTTTACACAAAGAATATTTACACTAAATTTGAGCTCTAGTAAGATAATACGTCAAAAGTTATGGGTATGCAAAGTTGGCCTCTCAGTCACATTTCACTATTTTTTTCATAGTCATTTTTTAGAAAGCTCAAATAGAGTCAAGTAGGCATTTTCAGGAGGTCATATCTCTCACATGCTATAATTTTATAGGAAATGGTCAAATAGATTTATTCATATTTGTATAGTAAATATTTACACTAAGTTTGAGCTCTAGCAAGATAGCATGTCAGAAATTATGGGCATACAAAGTTGGTCTTTCGATCACATTTCATTATTTTTCTCATAATCAGATATTTTTTAGAAGGCTCAGAGTCAAGTAGACATTTTTATGAGGTCATATCTCTCACACACAACATAAAAAAAATGATCAAATGAGTTTATTCACATTTGTATAAGGAATATTTGTGCTAACTTTGAGCTCCAATGAGATAGCATGCCAAAATTTATGAGCATGTAAAGTTGGCCTTTCAGTTAGATTCCATTATTTTTCTATACTTGATCATTTTTAAATCTGATGGTCACATGATAGTATTTGATGGTCACATGGATGCCAAATTTAATCCCATACAAAAAATTATATGAGATTAAATTTGACAGTCTATGAGATGTCAAATATGATTGGGCGGACGTCAAATTTAAGCTCAAAAAAATATGACGGTCGTGTGAACATCAAATTTAAGCCCATGAAAACAATCATATGAACTTAAATTTGATGGTCTACAGGACATTAAATATGATTGCACAAACGTCAAATGAGAGTGCAAACAACACTGAGAGAGCATATTGAATAGGTCATATCTCTCACGTGCTTCAACTTCAGGACAAATGGTCAAATGAATTTGTTAACCTTAATACAAAGAACATTTGTGCTAAGTTTAAGCTCATGTGAGATAGTAAACCAAAAGTTATGGAGATAAAAAGTTGGCTTCTCAACCAAATTTCACAATTTTTTCCATAGCCAATTTTTTAGGGTGCAAACAAAGCTAAGTGAGCATATAAAACAAGTCATATATCTCATAAATTTCAACTTCAATATAAATGGTCAAATAGATTTGTCAACCCTCATACAAATAATATTCACATCAAGTTTCAACTCACGCAAGATAGTGCACCAAAAGATACAATCATGAAAAACTGCCCTCCAAAACATTTTCTACTATTTTTTCATACTCAATCACTTTTTAAGAAGTGCAAACAGATTCAATAGCTTTTAAATGGAGAGTCCTAGTAGATGAACAAAAAGATTATTTAATGATTTCAATACCTTTTTAAGAGCTTATTTTAAAAATAGAATCTTTCTTGTAAAGACATATGCTAGTTTTTTAGCATGTCCATTTTATGAAAACAAATGTATTATGAAACTTTGTAATAAGGACAACTATCCTTTTCTCTTGAGCATTGTCTCTTATGATTGATCAGTATATTGCCTTGGTATTCTATAAAAAGTAGTATTTTCATTTTGTAAAATAAGAGAGTTTTTTTAGAGTCAAAATTACTTTGTAAATAAGGAACAAACAATACAAACAAAGAATTCTACAAAGATTGTTCTGTATTTGTCTGTGTATTTGCTAGCATAACTTATTTGTCATTTGTTTATTATAATTTATAAATTTGAATAGTTTTTATGGATTCTTGGTGTGCACCTTTAATTACAGAGCTGTTAACTTATACCAATGCTAGATTGACTGAAAGTCTTTAGTTTCAATTCATTTTTTTACTCTTCTTGCATTTGGGCCAATGTTGTTTGCCTGCAGGGGTATAATCTTTAAAGTGAAATTGATTCTTATTTACATTATTTATACATTCCTTAGGAGTTTTCCTAATGTATGGTAATATTTAGGCTCAATCTATTGTATCATACAATGGTTTTAAGTGCATGTTTGGATGATATCTGAACTTTGTCATGATGTTTAGAATGAAAATCAACAATATTTCATTCTATCCTACCTTTTCTTTTATTCTTTTTTGACTTAGATCATCTTAGTTTAGCTTGTTATTATAAATATTCATTCTAAATTAAGTCTTAATTTAGTTTTTGATCATAATTCACTATTCTTAGTATAGTTACTGCATACTTTACATAGATTTATTGTTTGGTCACGGTGGCTCCCAACTACTATTTAATATAAATATTGTGAAACAATCACTTGTTCTACCTCTATTCCACCTAAAAACAAAAACATTATTATAAATTGCAACTCATGTACTGAATTCTCTAAATTCTTAAATGAGAAGTGTTTCTTAATGCTTTAAGCCCATGTGGTACACATTTAGTCATCAACAAGATCAAACTTGTCTAAGGAGATGCTCTTCTCTTTTGACCTTTGACATGTGACTATCTTTTACTCTTCACTTAATAGTGAACACATGTGAAGGATGACACAATTTTCCTTAGTGGAGACTTTGTCCTTTGTCATTCATCCTCCCATGAGGAATTGTGACATATATTTCTTGAAGGACTATTTTGTATAATTTGGACTCATACCCACTAAAGTGGAGTGGATATTTTTTTATTTCAAAATAATTTTTTAATGTTCTAAATAAAATGGACTCTTTCAAACCATTTGGGCCATAAATCATTTTGAATGAATTAGACTATTTTGAAAAATTTGGACTTATACCCCGTAAAGTAGAGTGAAGAAAATTTTCTCCAAAAAATAAATTTCATATATTCTAAATAAATTAGAGTGTTTAAAATCATTTGGAAATAGATCATTTCAAAAAAATTGGGCTATTTTAAATAAAATGGACTTATACCTACTAAAGTGGAGTGAAGAGAATTTTCTCCAAAAATAAAATTGTTATATTTAAAATAAATTAGACTATTTCAAAGCATTTGCGCATAGATCATTTTGAGTAATTAAGCCTATTTTGAATAATTTAGACTTATACCTATAAAATAGATTGATTCAGAAGAATATTTTTTTCAAAAATAAATTTTGTTTATTCCAAATAAATTAGACTATTTCAAACCATTTGAGCATAGATCATTTTGATTAAATTGGGATATTTTAAATAATTAAAAATTATACCCACTAAAATGGAGTGGAGAATATTTTTTCCATAAATATGTTTTTTATATTTCAAATAAATCAAATTATTTTAAACCATTTTGGAGCATATCATTTTGAATAGATTGGACTGTTTCAAACTCGTGGCACCCTTCTAGACCTTCATACCGATCATTGATCCTTTGAAGTAGCTTTCATTATTGAGAGATGTGGCACTACTTGACTAAGTAAATTATGGATGAAAACATATTAAGCAATCTAGTTCATATAAATAATAAAATATCTTGACAATTATTTATTGTTCATTGGGAAGATCTTCTATATGAGAAAGTGTCAATATACTAATTCCATAATTTTAAGGAATCTTCAACTATAAATCAAATTGCACTAATAACTAGAGCAAAGTAATTTTAAATTAAAATCAATTATTTTGAAATTAATTGAACTATTTAAAAAATAAAATAGAATTGATTTGTATGAAATTGATGATAATGTTTATTACTAGAATTATAATTTATAATCAATAAATACACTTGAAAAAATTAGATGAAGTTACATCTTTCTAAAAGTTAGTTCACGACTACTAGGATGGAATTTTTGCTTTCTCCCAAGAATGTGATGATTGACGTCATTTTGATTATTCAACCATTTTCATCTTTCTGACTTCCATTTTCAATATATCTACTTGACGTAACATAACTCATTTTTAATTTTTGATTTGTAACACAATTCTAAGAATTACAATCAATGAACAATGTGTTGGCAATTGAAAAATCATCTATGAAGGTTCCTTTAAAAATAACTTCATCAAATTTCTTTATGTTTATATTTAATGGCTTAGAATATTTTTTCTCCCAAACAAACATGAAATTTGAACTTGTTTAACCCATGTCTTGAATGACTATTCTCAAATGATTGTCCTCTACCACTAACCAAATGCCAATGTGAGAAAAAGACTGTAGTGCTACCTTCAAAATTTCATTGGAATGATCTTGAATGTAGTATGACATATTTTCAATTTTATAATCTTATTTTTCTTGTATCATGCATTTTCATATCTTTTGTTTTGTGCACGACAAATAATAAGTCATCCAACCCCAAAATCAATAGTTTTTTAGAAGTCGGTTTTAGCTCCTTCTTTAAAATTTATGCAATTTGTTAAAAAAGAAATTAATCATTTATTAACAATATTATATTTTAAAGAGATATAACTTGAAAATTTTCTAAGAAATTTTTTTACATGTTACTAGACTGGTTGTTGATGTGATTTTGATTTGCATTTCTTATTGTAACATAAAAAAATAATGTATTTCATTTGATTCATTTTTTTGCATTTATTTAAATCTTATAAAGATTCACATAAACACACATAAAACTAAGTACATGCTTAGGCACATTGTAACTATAATACTCATTATACACAGATGTACCATTTTTGTTGTCAGTTTTGTAACACACATATGCATATAAAAGTTTATATTGAATCCTTATAACTTGACCATGAATGCATCATAATCTGAATCAGTCTGGTTTTGCCATAAATCATTTCTCATAGATGTTGATAGGAATTTAACATTGATCAACCAACATCTATATTATTATAGTAATGAAAGTATCTGTTATTCTTATGTATACCAATACATATTTATATGTTTACATAGCCCATCACAACAAACAAAATAGGATTCACTCTTCTGAGCCATAGTTCACTATCACTAAATTCAAATGAATATAATACACCTTAATAGTTGAACCCCTTCATATACTTCCAATAAGACATATCAAATTAAAAAATGTTTAAATTAATAGCACTATACTTGTTTCTAGCACAATATACTTTATTGTTTTTTTATTGATAAAGAACACATGGATACTCTGCATCAAAATTTATTATATTGAAGACATATCACATATTGTGTTATTTTAAAATGGATAAACTAAATATGTAAACAACATTTTAATGGGTAAATTAAACTTGTAAACAACATTTTAATGGGTAAATACAACCATATTATGTCTACAAAACAATAAAATGAATCACACTTGCAAATCCCAAGCTGATACAAGTCTATATTTTATTGTCTTCTACAATCACCTGTCCATGAAAAAAATTAAATTGTAATGTGTTTAAATAAATAAAGATAATTAATATATTCTAGATTGTATAATTACGTATTTATTGAAAGGGGTTTTCACCCTTTTTCCCCTTTTTTGTAGTTTGTATGGGTACACTCATTCATTGAAGCTTTGGTTCTTTGTTCCCTTAAGGTATTATATAATGTAGTAACTAAAAATTCTCGTTAATAATCAATTGACTTGATATTTGTATTTTAAAAATATGTCTTGTTGTAAAGTTTTATCTTGTATTGTTTTTATAGAAGCACCAACCTATAGAGCTATGTCATGCATTGTTGTGTTGTAGACACAAAGTGCTAGAGCTGCATTGTGAACCATTTTAATTGAGATATAAATAGATGAAATATTTTGTCAGTACTATGAATCGTTGACAAATAAAAATTATATAATTGAAAAAATATGCATGATCTTAATATGTTACCTTCTTCATCTTACGATGTGCATGTTCATTGATATGATTTTCCATTATTATTATTTCTTCACTTGCATGCAATGCAATTGGTGCTACACACCAAAATATTTCTAAGCTATCAAGTTTTAAAAATAAAGCATACACACCAAAAGATTGTTAAGATGTTATATTTAAAAAATAAAGCATGATTATAAAATAAATTAAAAATGTTATGCACCTTGTACTGATTGAAGAGGTCATTCTTGTATTGGTTGCTCTGAATTTATCAAAAAAAATTGAAATTAAACATTAAAAATTGTTTTTTCTTCAATTTTTTTAATGCAAGACAAATTTATTTGCAATTTTGTATAAGCACACACCAATCTAGCTCTTGTATACACCACTAGCATGTCACATGTACTTGGATCATGGAAAGTAGAGATAAGTGTCTCCCAAAAGATGGTATCTAGTTAAATTTTATATGGCCTTCTTAATTTATGTGAAATAATCATTTAAAATGTTGGTACGTCTTTTTCAATGTCAAAACAATCCTCTAATATGCTTTGTTGTGAATGGAGGTGAAAATATTGCAATTGAAAATGAGCTAGATCTTGACAAAAATTGATACCTGTAATATATGTCCAATCGAATATATAACTATCTGGACCCCTTAGTATGACACCTGTATATTTTTAATGAAATAGAAATCACCAACATGCAAATTCTTGAGAGAGGTCTGAATGGCAGGGTAATGTTCTAGTTTGTGGATGATGAATGCATTGAAGACCTAGACAGTAAATTTTTCAATCAATTCTTAAAGAAATAGGTGAAGATGTTCTTCCTTAAAAACATTAGTGAGATTCATATGATCAATAATTATCAAATCGATGTTCAGACCAAGAATGAATGTTTCAAAAAAATCTTCTAAAATGGATGGCCAAAGATAAGGGGCCCCATAATGGTAGTTGAATATTTTTGTATCTATCTCAAGAAGCTGACCTCCATCATTATGTAGATAAATTTTCAATATGTTTAATGAATCTTGAGATAATGCTTCCCAACCTTTTTTTTTTTGAAATACATTCATTCAGGACACAAATCATTAAACATTTTTGCAAATTTTTTATAATGCTCCATTACCTCTTCAGGAGTGATTGTTTGGTCTAGGGGGGTAGTGTCGTATCATGGTTGCTAAAATAATTACAATTTTTGATAATATGTTACTTTATAGCTTCATCTTTCTGCAACCATTATCAATGCTATTGTACCCAAGGGTCTTCAAGAAGGAAATAGACCATTTTCCAATAAATCTACTAGTTCTACCTTTTGTTTGTTTGAAAGCCCTTGAATATTTATAAGTACTATTATATCGATCAAATTTAAATCTTATTTATCTAAACTAGGTAAAGTATCACTTTCAAAAAAATCAAATGCCTTATCAAAATAATCCCAAACAGGCTGTTGCATGAAAAGAAAATATTTTCTCTCCTACAATTGTTGTGCTAAATAGTTCATTTGTGTGAATAAGTGTTTATCTTGTTCATATATTTATTTCATTTTTTTCTTCCCTATTTCAAGATTCTTCTAACCTCTAAGTTTGAGAAAATCACATGTAGATCAAACTCTTTCTACAAATGAAGACTTATAAATTGTTTCATTGATTTCATTATATTGATTACATATTTTGTGCACAATATGGAATGAAGTACAAGTTTTCATAAATCTTTGCCTTCTAACACAACATTTATTTTTCAATTATTGTGAATTGTATTCCTCCTTTGAAAGAATTATTTGTTGTGTTATAATTGTGCATTGGCTATTTGAAATTTTAAATCTTACAATTTTTTCTCCATCATATCTTCTAGGACTTCCCTTGATTCAATAAAATAGTGAGGGTTACTTGGATCAAAAGGAATTAACAAAACATCCTTCATTGGAACCTCATTACATTTTATAAATTAATGAATTATATCATTCACCCCTCTTTTATTGATATTTTTAAATTTGATATTAGCATCCCCCAATTCACAGAGCTCTATAAAAATATTCAAGGCATAGTTGCTAGAGGAAATATACCATGTAGATAATTCACTATGTCTCATCAAAAGTTTGTGTCAACAAAAGTATTCCAACTTTTTGTTTGATCTTATTTTTCTCTACTGGTGTGAGTACTTTTATGGCCTATTTCAAATCTACATACAAATATGTTTCCCTTGCTTGTCTTGTTTTATTTAATGTTTTTTCTCTCATGTCTGTAGGGTATCTTAAATACATTTTTGCATGGTGGCAAGTAGAAAAAGTTGTTATCCCTTGTTCATGTTTTTCATTCAACATGTTTTGTATTCTAATAACCAAATTATATCTATCTATCGACCCAGACATTTGAATGCTGTCATAGTTATTCAAATGAAACCCAAATGTTTCATAAGGAGAAAAATAACTCCATTTTATTGGATGTATATTTTTTAAAATTAGATGTAGCTCAATGGATAATTCCATCTTCTTCATACCATACTTTTAGTTATAATTGAAGGGCATCTTCAAGTTCATCCTTATCACAGGCTAAAATTATTCCAATCAGAGAAGATTCTTTTTTTGATGTAGTTCTAAACAAGTATATATATGGATGCATGTTTGACAGATTAAACAATTGAAAATACCAATCAACAAGAGGAATTCTATTTCCACCATAAAATAAAAGATGTTTATGTGGATTTAATTTTAGTTTTGGTATTTTATACTATACTCTATCCAAATTCTCTTGGAGTGAGACCTTCTTCTACCTTTTATCAAAATTCTCTTTGAGTGAGGTTGCCTTCTATATTTTAAGTGTGGTAATTCTTTTTTCAATCGAAGACATTTTGCAAAGCAATTTAAATAATTTAAATATTGATGTTTTGTAAAATACAAGTTGCATATTGCACCAGTGCATGAAATTTTTATGTGTTTGAGTAGTGATTAAATGTATGTTAATTATAAACTATAATACAAAATACATATACAATATTCATAATATAAACATTAACTCACACTTTAACTAATAAGGTATGACCAAATCAGAAATAAATTATGTGGATTAGTGAATATAATCTGATGGGCAAAGGAATCCACAAACATTTGTTTCAAAGGAGAAAGATGAGGGGAAATATATTTTAATATGTGTCAAAACACTCATCAATAGGTATATTCAAGGTATCTCCTAGGAGATACCTTTCAATCATTCACAAGAGGGATTTTTTCTTACAAGAGTGAATTTTTGGTTTTCCTATGCTCATGCTCTTTCTAGCTCAATTCATTTTAACAATTTTTTCCTTGACGATCATTTTAATATCTTCAAAGTATATCTTATGAGATAACTTCAAGTTACTCATGAAAGAATTAGAAGGCCATCTAAGAAATCTCCTATTGGATACCTTGAGTATGAACTTGCCTAGAGTTATTGAGGTTTGTAATTTCTTCAAGGTATCTCTTAAGAGATACTTAAATTTACCCATGAAGGAATCTCCTAGTCGATACTATTGATGCCTAAAACTCTCACTCTCAGAAAATAGTATCTTATGGAAAGATTTACCAATATGGGATGAAATTATGATTGCTAAGGTTTCAAAATATAAAAATGCTAATCAATAATATCCTAGTCTATTAAAATAGCTGTCCTAAAAAATGAGAATATGAAGAAAAAAAATGATCACCAATCACCCCTTACAAAAGAAATGAGCTTTGAATAAATAGACAAGAAGAACACTGGAAGAAGAGACATATATAGAATCCCTCTCTGCAACCATGATGCCACCATTGTAACTTAAAGGGGGTCTCAAGATCATGATTGTAATTGGCCTATAGATCAATGAAATTATTTTATTAAGACCACTATGCCTAGGAGAAGTGAAGTGGTGCCACATGTCTACTCCTAGAGATGTCACACTTACACTATTTTCCATTTGTGCTTCTTTAAATACTGATGAACTAACACAACTCTAGGGCAAGCATGAAGATGAGACGTGTCATGTGGGAATTTATTCAGAGTAGTTGAAGACTTATTTGGTGAGGTTGAGCATGGAAATGCCATGTGTCAAATGCAAATGAAGGCTAAGACCTTGTCAAAATTATGAAAAGGGGCCCAGAGAAGAAATAACTAAAAGGGATCCATCAGAAGGTGCCAAGGAATCGTGTCGATGTTAAACGAGATAAAAGAAAGAATTGAATTGATCCAAAAATGAAAAAACATGGATTTCTAATCCATAACTTCTAGTGACTCATAGGGACATCTACCTATAGGTGGGATAACCCAAACCTCTAGTACTAAAACTAGATGAAACAAATCTATAACTTTTGAAGGGTTACCTATAAGGGTGCCCACTCCTCTTTTGACTGAGTCTTTTTATTGATATCCTCAAAGGCTCTATTCAGATCTATCATCTCCTTGAAGGAGATGCTTCCTAAGCCCTCAACCATCACCACTATCTGAAACTATAACTGGGTGAGTGGGTGTAATATTTTTTCCACGTCTAAGGCATCAGGCATTTGATTAAGATCCACAAAGATGGTTTGTTCATCCTATTTGTGCTCAAGTAGTTCCTTGATCTAATCCTTAGAGTGGACACTGTTATTTACCAAAAAAAGGGAGGGGAGCCCTAGTTAGACCAATTATTCTATATGTACCTACCTTTGTTAGACTAGTTTATCCATGGAATTAAGTAGTGCCTTACACTTATTCACTATCTTGCTATAGCTTAAAAACTCATTTACCTTTGGTGCTACTTGCCTCTGATTGGTCACCCCTACTACCATTAATGTTTTAGGAAAAGCATTATAGAGATTTTGAATAAGGCTCTACAACTCTGAGACCTTTGGGGAGATAAAAGCAATCATCTAATTAATAGATGTGCTCACCTAAGAAGATAACTTCTACATGTTTATGATGAAGGTTAGTGATGCCATCAAGTTTTTTATCATATCTTTGATTTATTCGTAATAAGATTTGTATAGCTAATGGATTATGGGAAGGATATCAGTGGCCTAGGGGTGACTATGAGGTCATTTTTTAACTTTCCAATCTCTTGTTCCTTGATTGAGGAGTCCTATTGTGCCTAGTTCTATAATAGTTGATATGAATAATTTGCATTGTGGAGCTTCTAGTGGATCTCATCTAGCTCTATCTCCTACTCTTGTAACTTGGTTTCAATATCTCTATGTGATCAACTTCCTCTTAGAAGTTTTCATTCAGGATACTACCTTATAGCTCTAGTCATGCCTTATTGAGGTCAGTATCTTTAGCCTTAACTTTAATATTAAGGTGGTCAAGCATAACTTTTACTCTTGAGATCTCTAGCTTAGTCTTCTCTAGCTGATAGGCCACCTTAACATAGTCTTTTATCATAGAATTTTATGTCTCATCCATGAGCTTGACTCTGTCAGTAGGCCAAGCTTGACTGAGGTTAAGGCCAATAACTTGGATAACATAGTTCCCCAGTTGCATCTATTCAAGGGGATTCACTACTTGGGGAGTCAAGTGAGCGAGCATAAGAGATTGTTGTATTGGGTCATAAAATTATTGCATGTGAGATTAGGCATAATCTTTAGCTTTTTTCCCTTTTTTTTTCTCTTGGGCCTTTCAGTCTACCCTTGCTATGTCTACCTATTGCTAGAGCTAGTGTGATGCTTGAATGATCTTTCCCATAAAGGGGGTCCCTTATAGAAGTGGAAATGGGATAGCCAATTATTGCTATGAAGTAATGGGCCCTGTGCTTGTGGAGGTGAGTGAATGAAAGTGAAGGGTTGACGGGGAAAAAAATGAGAGTCTACTGGGTGGGGTGAATGGGGATTGCATCACTTGGATGATGATGTAGAAGACAAAGGTGGGGGAGTGATGAAAGGGATGTGGGAGGAGATAGGTATAATGGAAGACAAGGGGTTGGGATTAATGACATGGTGACTAGATGAGGAGGAGATTGAGACCAAAGTGGCACCAAGTTGAGCAATAGAAGGTACTATAACCTATAGTGGGGCTACCAAGGAAGATGATAAAGTGATAAGAGGATTCGTAGTACTTTGCTGGGTAGCAGATGATGTTGTAACCTATTACAGAGTTATATAGGGGGATGGGGTAGTGGAGAAAGATGCAAAGGTGGAAAGTAATGGATATATAAAGTGGATCTTCTTCTATGGGGAAATCGATGGAGGGATGGAAATAATTTCCTTGGTGCACTTGAGCTAGGATAACCTAGATGCAAGGTACCCAGAGGTATCCTAATACTTTTGTGGGGCTAAGGGATTTGGAGGCATGGGAGTTGGCAACATTGAATTATCTTGGGTGGCCACTTCCTTTGCTTCTTTTGATTCTAATTCTGGGGGCATGTCTCATGATTCCTCCAAGAGAGTGTATTATTCTTCTTCATCCCCCCATATTGACTTAGAGAGTAGATTCTTCCTCAGACCTAACCTATTCTAGGTAAAAATCATCCCAAAGCTTCTCAAGATTCTCATCTTGGTCATCATCATATAAGCCCTTAGATGGATTGTTAATTTCAAACATGTATTTGATGAAGGTATCTTTTTTATCTATGCTCTAAGTTAATTGGATGAGCAAGCCCTTCATTTTATTTGATAACTTTTAGGTCAGTTTATATTTTTGGAACTTGTCATAAAAATCCTCCCATAATTTAAGGGCATCTTTTGACATCTGAACTAGGTCCACATGATTTTAGGGGATATCCTTTATGGGCAACTTCATTTAATCTGAATAGAGTTGAGATTGATGCTTGGGAGTGTTGGTGGTCTTAAAATTGGCTATGTATCCTTTTAGAACATCATCCCATCGATCATCTATAAAATCAAGGTCAAGTTTTGATAGCTTGGATGCAAGGAGGCACTCCTGATGCCATTTTTGTACTGTGATGTCACCCCTTGTGAAGAGGACATCATATACACCATTTTTCTTCTTTTTAGCCCTATAGATAAGGTTTATTGCATCAATTTAGTGAGCCAACTCAAAAGCTATGGTTCTGTCTGTCAATGTGCAAGGAAATTAGAACAATTCTCTTTTAAAACCATGTACTCATATGAAAGAGAAGTGGGCTTCCCAGAACTAGTTAGCTAGGACTTTATTGGTTGAGAGCCAAACTTGTTGATAATTTGCCATCTTATAAGTGCCTATCATTTGATTGACATTCACAAGAATTGGAGATATGAACCACTCTGATAAGTCATAGTAGTCCCCAGTCTTTGATAGGATGTTAGTCCATACTGTGATATGGGCCACTACATGGGAAAAATTCTTAGTATCAGAGGTGTTAAGCTAGAGATACTTGGAAAAGAAATGGAAATTATGATGTAGGATTAAGTGCATGAGGAAAGATGAGTACCAAAAGGTACTCATTGATGAAAAAATCTCTAGTTCATTCCTCATGTTAGAAGCAATGGATTTGACAAAGTCCATTCTAAATTCCTACCCCTTTTCTTTTGATGTCAATAGGAAGAGCACCCTTAGATAAAAGTCATAGACATTGGCATCTCTATCAATGCCTAAGATTAATGCCAGCATAGCCAGAGTATCTTTCAAATGCCACTTAGGAAAGGTCAACTAGGGCATGGGTAGAAGAGGCATCTTAGTGACCTTATGGTTGAGTAGAGTCTTAAGGAAATTTGCCTTATCCTTTACCTAGGAATACTATAAAAATTAGAGGCTCTCAACACTGTAGGCAATGGCTTTGGGGTCATAAGGAAGCCAAAGCATCTCTCTGATATCATCTGCACTAATTTTTACCCTTAAGTGGGTATTACTAGCAATCACTCTAGTGTCGATATCATATCATCCTGGGCATAGATTAATGATCTTAGGTCATGTGTGTACTTGAAGAACCATATATTATGGTGTCATGTTTTTTCATAATCTACATTTGAGGGCATTATAATTTTTCTTGCTTACCCTATCAAGCATTCGAGTATGAGCACCCTCTCTCAATTTCTTGAAGTTTTGGTCTAATTTCAAGTCAAACATATTATCCATGAAGTTAGTTACCAAATCTCAGTCTTTGTAGGGTCCCCTGGTCACTGATCTAGTATATGACACCTTCTCCTTTTCTTAAGCAGGGTCTAAAGCATAGGCTTTGTCCATTATTTTCTTAAAGGTAGGATCTCTTTTGCTACCTGAGTTGTGGGTTCTTGGATTTGAGGGATGCTTGCCACTACTAGATGAGGACATAGAGGCCTCTATATTTGTATCTATTTTAAGGACCCTTTTTTTCTTCTCCCTATTAGACTAGATTGTTGGTTACAACCCCATTCATCCTGCAAACTCTCTTTTTTTCTTCCTAATTGCTTGATGCTTTCTTCGAAATCATAAAGTGTCAAGTGTTTGGCTTGAAAGCAAAAAATGGATCTTTATACACTATTACCACTATTAAGTGTGTCCATCATGGGAATTTTTTGGAAAGAGGTAGCCTCATAAATAATGGGGGTAGCACATAATCTTGGAGATCCATATGCTAGAGATTTATGATGATCATCATGGGAATTTGTGCATGATGGAGTGTATGATATTAATGTTAGGTAAGGTGTGTAGATAACCATATTTTATATAATGTTTTTTGGGATTTGAGAGAACTTGGGGAAAGGATGTGTGATGAATAGGTTGGCCACTTATGCCAATGACACTTATTTGTAAAAGGAAATAACAAGGGGAAGTGAAAAAATAAAGAAAGATGGTTGATGACAAAAAGGCCCTTTAGGTCTGTTTCCCTGATGAGAAGTGCACTTCAGGTCTTCTAAAATTACCCTTCAGACTTTTTTAAAATACCCTTTGGTATTTTCAAAATTACCCATCAAGTTTATTAAAAGTACCCTACGGCCTTTTTAGAATGGCCCTTTACCCTTTGGGAATTTTTTTATGGACCTTTCCCAGATGTGAAGTTCCCTTTAGACATTCTAAAATTATCCTTTAGCCTTTTTTGTAAAGACCCTTCAGGCTATTTGTCATTACCACTTTGGCCTACGAAATAATTCACCTGAGATAATTTCCCTGAGACATTGATTTCCTCATATTGTTTTTATGCCGTGATCATTTTATCATGTTAAAAACTTCAATATATGTTCCCGAGATATAACTTTAATATTTATTATTATTTGCAGGAATCAATCTCACTCCATGCCTAGTGACATTTTCCAATTTGGATATCATTCATGCTTATTTTGGTTGTACATGGACATGTTTCTAGATGATCATGGTTTTACCCATTCTAATGTTGCTTATGTTTCTATACTGTAGGTTCAATGGAATTTTATTTAGAAATGAACATGATTAGGATCTTTATGCTTCAATGTTAAATTGATATTTTTTTAGCTTGTGGTTGGTCAAATTCTCATTAAATCTTAACCTAATTTGTTTAGCCTAAAGTCCATTTTCTAAATTTTTCCTTCAAGGAACAAGTGAAATTTTACTTTACATGGAAGATACTACTATGTTATATTTTGAAGGCCCTTATTATACCTTCATAGTATCTCTTAGGAGATACCATTCAAACATACACAAAGTAGATTTCCCCTTCAAGTTATCTATCTCCTAGGAAATATATTTTAAATAGGGACAAGAGTGGAATTTTACTTTACATGAAAGGCACTACTGTGTTATATTTTGAAGGCCCCCTGTTATACCTTCATTGTATCTCCTAGGAGATACATTTCAAACATGTACAAAGTGTATTTCCCCTTCAAGGTATCTATCTCCTAGGAGATACATTTTAAATGGGGACAGGAGTGAAATTTTTCCTTACATGGAAGGAACTACCGTGTTATATTTTGAAGGCCCTTATAATACCTTCAAAGTATCTCTTAGGAGATACCTTTCAAGCATAAGAGTGAATTTACACTGAAAGGTATTTCCTAGGAGATACCTTTCAAATAAGTGAAAGAGTGGATTTCTTCTTCAAGGAACAAGTGAAATTTTTCTTTACATGGAAGGCACTACTAGGTGATATTTTGAAGGCCCTTGTAATACTTTCAAGGTATCACCTATGAGATACCTTTCAAACATGTGCGAAATTGGATTTCCCCTACTATAGAATCAAAAACAAAAAAAAAATAGATAGAGGCAATTTTCCACTCCAAATGACAGAACATCACATCCTCTTCATTATAGATGGAGATTGAATATAGAAGGCCATAAGGGAGCACATACAAAGTGTCCTTTCACACCCATGAGACATACAATATAAAAATTGCTAACTTCTGCTATTCATAGTCTATTATAATGGAAAATAAAAATATGATAACTCATAGAAATGATATCAAAAAAATTCTAAAATATATAGGTGAGGATCCCAGGATGATCCCACGTATTCTCTTTTAGAGCTAAAAATCATCATCTTAAAGTGTTTCAAAAATTTTGCTCACAAGGAGGTACCCACACCTTCATTTAATGGTGCTCTTCTAAGTTCTGACAACCCAAAACTACTTTTAAGAAAGCATAGAGATGACAAGCACCAAGCTATACTTCTATAGAGGGACTAGGGACTCCTTGGTGAGATCAAGTATGGGGGTGGCATGTGTCAAATTAGTGCTTCTCTGGAGTGAGACAAAAATCTTTTTGAGCTGGATGAGTGTCAGGCTACCTCACATCAAAAGTGGATGAGGGTTGGGACTTGGACAAAATTTAAAAATGGGTTCGAAGAAGAAAGAGGTTTAAAGGGGTGCCTCTAGAAGGTGCTGAGTAACTTTATCTCTTAGGATATACATTTCAAACATGCACAAGATTGGATTTCCCCTTCAAAGTATCTCCTATGAGATACATTTCAAATAGGGATAAAAGTGGATTTTTACTTCAAAGAACAAGATAAATTTCCTTTACATGGAAGGCATTATTGGGTGATATTTTGAGGTATCTCCTAAAAAGTACCTTTCAAACATGCACAAGAGTGGATTTCCCCTTCAATAGATCTCATACGAGATACCTTTCAAACAATCACAATAGTGGATTTCTCCTTCAAGGAACAAGTATAATTTTCATAGGAGGTACTACTGGGTGATATTTTGAAGGCCTTTATAATATCGTAGAGTATCTCTTAGGAGATACCTTTAAAATATGCATAAGAGTGGAGATACCAAAATTGCACTCGAGGAATTGGGCCCTTCTTAGAAAAATGCTTTAGTTCAAATAGGGGTTCAACCAAAAAAATTCATAACAAAACAACTCATAGTGAGAAGGTATAAGTGTGGCCCTGAATGAAATTATCAAATTGAACCTTCAATGTGTTTTGATGATTAAGGTGAGGAATTTCCTAATGAACTGAATGAAGGACATGTGTTTATCTCAGGGGACTCCTGTGAACATTCTCAAGGATTAATAAGATCTGGCACCCTTCCCCATTTGACATGTGATCGAGAGTCTGAGCTTACATCTAGGGTTGGACATGTGACAGGTTCTTGGGGATTTATAAATTTCAAAACCCTTTTTGAAGATTGACCCACTTATATTTAAGTGGGAAAGGCATAGAAAGTCTCTAGGGCCCAAGTATCTGAAGCTAAAAATAAAGTGATGCCACATGGTAGATCCACAAGATCTTTTAGATTTTGGGCCATTTTTGAAATTTGCCTCACTTACCTCTCAGTGGATAAAGTTCAAAAATTCCTCGAAGACCTGAGTGCCCTAATTATAAAATTTAAATAATGACACATGACATTATTACATCTTGTAAAGTGTTCAGGACATTTTGCACTGCTGCACTAGAGGAAAAGTAGTAAGTGAAAAAGGTGAAAAAGTCTCTAAAGGCTCGAAATAGTACCATGACATATCCTTCACTCATATGGCTCCATGTATTGCAAGGCATATCACCCAATGTAAAAAAATATTATTACTTTCCCTCTCTTTTTCAAATGAAGCTTAAGTAATTAATGAGATTAAGTGGTGAATAGATGTTGTACTTAGAATTATTAATGGAAACCCTAATCTTGAAATACAAAGGATTATAACTAAATAATTTGTTTTCATTTGTGTCCACCCTTTGGATTCAAATATTACATTTATGCCTTTGATATATTTGTGTGCCCTATCTATATACAACATGAAGATGTGATTATGATGATTCCTTCATGGATTTTTAACTTTTATTGTGTGCCACCCTTTGGATTAATAATAAGTGTTATTTTAACTCCTTGTGTTGTGATTTTCGAGAGTTGAAAGGTGTTTTGAGGGTTATTTGAGTGAATATTTTGTCAAAATTTGAAGTATTGCATTAGAAATCTAGGGTGGAAATGGTGGCATCCCCAATTCCTATGAAGGTCATCATGTCTCTGTCTTGGATGGGATTAATAATACATATGTCATGGAAGTAGATTTTGTAATCCTATTGAATGCCTTGCAACAACCACACCCCCATAAAATAGTAACCAATATTGGCATGAGATAAATTATCCCTATGGTATAATTCCCTTTGGCTATGCCATACCCATAATTGATTATTGTATGTGCTCGAGCATACCAACTAGACACTAGGACCATTATCGATGGTAGCCATTTGATTATCTGCTCTTTCATCCCTATGGCCCTCAATACGATGCTTAGGATTCCTCCCCATCTTGACAACATTACACTCACCATGTAAGAATGTCAGGAATACATGGTGAAGAATTATAAGGCAATTTGGGACATTTTCAATATTTGTTGGCTGACAAGAAGAGATAGAAGGCCTCCAAGATGTCTAAAATTTGAAGTTGGTGAAATTTAATGAATTGCCCCAGTATGCTATTTCCATGGTTATTAGGGTTTATGAGATACCTACCATATAAAATTTTGAGCCATGGATGTTCCCGATCCTATTATGAGTATTAGAGAAGTAGAAGATGTTGGACTGGGCCACTATCCTTAGTGATAATCTACATAGGCAGATGATACAACTCCAAGTTGCAATTTTTTCAAAAGAGGAATTTATAGGTACATTCTACATGTCTTCATATTTAATTTATAAAGTGGTGCATCATATACCATTCTAGGGGCTCATCGGGAACCCCAATAGAATTAGAATTTATGAGATATACCCATAAATCACCATGGATGGTTTTAAGAATAGCTTTTTTAGGGTGTAAAATTACTTCTTCAACATCATGATGAATTTATTCTTTCCTTTAAAGGCCTAAACATAATGTTTAATGAAGCAAGGGAGGTAATTGAGAAATATGGCACCTCCTATATTCAATTCAAGACATTCACATATATTTAGGTGAGTGGTTACACAGGGTGCCTGCATAAATTACCAAGGTACCTGGATGATAAATTAGTAGTAATAAAGCTGAGATGATAGATGGTGCCTCCGCATAAAATGATAGAGGCAAAGAAGATAAAAATCCATTTAATTTCTTGGTCCAAGTTGGATATTATTCATGTCCTTCTATTACCAGGGTGAAGGGATTATAATAGGAAATGGGCTAGTACGCAATTGATAAGATGCCACCCTAGACAAATTATGATATCAAGTGGTTGGTGAATATGCTAACCAATGTGATTTTTCCAACAGTCACACTATGAAGACATCTAGTCTGACTGCACCATCGAGGAAGGCATCATAAAATTGGACTACATGAGGCTGATAATGATGGAGGTTATTGCATATAATATCACCCCTATCCTTGAGGATATGATGGATGATAAGAAGACACCATGTCCATGATATAGTGAAAAAAACATTAAATCCCAAGCCATCTCTTAAGTGGACTTTATTAAGGATCAAAATGATTCCATCCCTTGGAGAGCCTTTCAAATCATGAGAATAACCTTCAGATGGTGAAGGGAAAATGGAGTTGATCTTGGTGCTTATGACACTCCTGCCCTCCAAGAGCTTAGGTGAGTTAAGGAGTTGAGAGGTTTTATCCTTGATTACATCAGTGATCTTGTGGATTCACCACTAGTAGTGAAAGGTAAGGGAAAATGCAAGTTTAGTGATGTTGATTTCACTAAGCTGGTTAATGTCGAATCAATAATGACAACACAATCTAAGGCTGGACTATCTTTTTCAAAGATAACAATCCTGGTATAAAATTGGGACAAAATTATTATGAGGGAGGTTACATTAGCCAGTTCCACCCTCATATCCATTTTAAGAGAGGGAGCCCCAACAATTCTAATTATTCTAGTGGCCATCCCCATGGCCAATTTAATGAATGTTTGGCCTACTCCACCAATATAACAAATAACAACTACCCCTCCCCCAAAGATACACTCAAGGGAGAGAGGAGGGGAGGAAGAATAAGAGAAACCCAAATAAAATATAAGGCTCTATAACCTCTAAGTGTGTTCTTAGTGAAGAGGATGGATGACTAGATCTCATATGCCTAGAGATTAAGGGATATGAGTGATGATGAGGATTCAGATGAAGGCAGGCCCATCATCAAGGTGATAAAGAAACATCATGCATTAACTCTTTTATAGGTAAAACCTAGATAAATAACTCCAAGGGAAAGACCATAAGCCCCAGTGAAGGCTTCGATGATGGGCTTATTTGCAGAAGAGGGACCCTCAATAGTATAAATCAAAGGTGATGAGGGACCCTCAAATGATCCTTTATCTTTAGATAATGTTGTACAAGATGGTGTTGAGGTAGCTACACAATTTCAAGACCCTCAAGAGAAATAATTGGGTTCCTTAAACATAAAGACATTCATTGATAATGTCATCACCCAACCACTAGGCCAAGGTAATCATGGTAGAATTGAAGAATTGAACAAGTTTGGTGAAAGAGCTAAAGGAGAGCCAGTGTAGAACATTTAAGGTGACACCATTTTTGAGGTGGAAGTTGAACAAGGAGGCTCAAATGTGGTTCTAAAATTACCATAAGATTTCCCTTCCCCTCCAAAGGTGTCAAGTCCAACATTGGAGAAAAAGGTGAGTGTGAACGAAAGTAGGGAAGATAACTTTCAAATGGGTACCCCCACCCATATAAATGCAAATAAAAAATTGGATGATTCCAATAAGGATGATGAAGAGGGTGCTTTAGGAGATTTTACATTAATTGAAGTACCATAAAGCTTTCTCCCTTACATCAGGGTCCATGGCCCAACACATAATGAAGGTCCTAAGATCATGATTGGTGATGAGTTTCTCGAAGGCAGCAAGGATGTCACCATACCCTCGTCTATGCCTGAGGCCCAAGAAAATAAAGAAAGTGAAGTGACCACACAACCTTCTAGCTAGTCAATAGGATAAGGAATTTTGATTAAGAAGTTTCTCAAGGAATCTCATTAGTTTAAGTCAAAGTTTGATATTTTGGAGTAGATAGAGTCGATCTTGGAAAAGGAGAATGGAGAAGATAAGGGTGGTGAGGAGCAAGAGAGTGATGAAAATATTGAACATTTTGTGTTGATCCCACCACCAAAACCTATAGTGCTCCCTACAACTAACACTCCAATTACATAACCCTTCACTATCTTGAGGCCATCAATAATGTCTACCATTTTAATGGGATTCTAGACCAGACCCTTTCTTTGGGTTGAAGAGTAGATCAAGGAAAAGATAGACATTATCAACAAAATAAGGGAGATCAATGTAATAAAGATCACTCAAAAACATAAGGCCAAGCCCCATAAAATCCCAAACACATTCCAAAACCACCTTCACCACTATAGTATAAAGGAATGTACATCTAGCCATCCCTCTTGATGCATTGAAGAAAGATGTTCCCCTCAAATGTTACACCCTTTATAGCCATAGTTTGGGGGAGCCATCAAGAAATGAGCTGAAATATAGATCATAGGTTTTGGCTAGCATGGTGGCCTATAGGATGGATAAAGACAAGGCCATGATGGAGGAGTTGAAGGTAGAGAACCAAGCTATGATCCATTACTTGCAAAAGTTGCTGTGTGAGCCTAAGGTAGTAACTCCAACTACCACCATAGCTCTAGGTCCTATCCATCTCTCCTTTGGATCTTTCAAATCTAACCAAATTGATGATTTAAAGACCAGAGGATGGGAAATTGAAGACTGACAACAATACCTGGGCACCAGGGTGGAAGAAATAATCCACTCAGCATTTAAATTCTTGAGTGATATAGTAGAAAATAAAAGAGAGTGTAATGCCGAGACATTTTTTTATGAGGCAGACACCAAGAAATGGGAGGAGGCTCAATGGAAGGAAAAAGAGATTTTTAATATGAGCATATATACCTTGATTACGGAGAATATCATTACTCTAAATGATCATAAAAGGCCTAGGGAAAATCAAATAGCAATCAAACATCATATGATGATGCTCAAAGATGGTATTTTTGATATCAAAGGAGAATAACAATCTTTCAAGACTACAACAAGAGAGATAGATTCTACACTAAGGAAGATGGTGAACCTTGATGGTGAAAATGACCAAGGGGAGGATACATTGTACACTTCATTGAATAACCTCATTGATGCACCACAAGAATCCTTTGATGTCCATAAAATAAATCAATTGGTGTTACTAGAGAAATCTTGTGACCAACTCAAGGAATTTATTAGAGAGAAGTAGACCATGATTGGTGAACTGTTGCTTGGCTTAAAGATATAGAGTCAAATTCAACTACCATACAGGCCTAGACCAAGGAAGTCTCACCCCCATGATTGAGGAATATATCAAATACAAAAATAGGTTGGCATATGATTCCATCATTTAGATCGATTCTAGAACCTAATGGAATATTTTAGTTTCTTCTGAGATAGCACCACCTGTCCTTTCTTTTCACTTCCCTTTTCCCTTCTCTTCCCTTTTATTTTCTCATTTTTTGTTGGGAAACCATTGTACTTCACCCAATAGTGGCACATCCCTTTTGAGGTAGTTTTTGTAATCATGTACATAGGAAAGGGATGTTTTGTTTGTTGTGCAAGAAAACAAAGGTTTATTTTATCTCTTATAGGGTTATCCTCCATTTGTATAGTGGAGAATCAATTTTGTCTTCATCACCAGAGCACACACATAATCTTAGGAATCATTACAAGGTCTAACAAATTCTAGGCCTACGAAGGAATCTTCCAGTTGGAGCACATTTAGGAATATGCTAAGCTTAAATCAATTGTATGATAAAAAGGGGTATGTCCCTTTACAAATGTTAGTTAAATTTTTGAGTCAAGAGATATAGCCTCAAAGAGTTCTCACTGTGTAACATTCTTGGTGCTAAATTTATTTGTGTTGTAAAATCATTAGCAAGATTTAAGGGCATCACACATGTCTCCTTTGTTACAGGATTTTATTGTATATTTGTTATGTTGTCAAATACACATTGTACACATTTTTAGTTCAATCAATAAATGAATTTTTTTGATGGTTTCTATCCTCTTTATATTGTTGAAGTACAATGCCATGTTTTACATGCTTAGTTAATCAGTGATCTAATGTATTCATCTTTATGGTAGTCAGTTAAAGAGTATATCTAGATTATAAAATCCTTTCTACTTTTAGATTTGGAAATAGGGTGTTGATATCCTTTTTAAGGGTAGTCCTAGGCTCACAAATTCAACTAGGAGGTGTTCTAGAAGGATATCATTCACACATGGTTTTAGTTTCAATTTTTATAAGTCAGTGATACATTTATTGGTAGAGGTGATATGAAAATTTACTCAAACTTGTTTGTGCTCATATTTTAACCCTCCACTTTTAATCTTTGTTAACTAATAGTTTTTGTCCTACCTTTTTTTACCTTGCATATAACACACCTTCTATATATCCAAAGTGTTATTTGCCTATGGGCACATAAATATTGTATAATAAACATGTGTTTGTATTTCAAATGTTACTCTTATTCATAGCCTTGTTATTGAAGATTATTTAGAATATAAGTTGAAATCATATTCATATCTATCTTTAGTAGCATGTATCTGACCTTGATGATTTGCTCATTCTATGTGACAACCATTGCTGGGTGGATTGAGCAAGTTTGATTATGTTCCAGTTAGATTTTTATTTCCTTGTGCTAATAATCCCCATGAAGATTGAGTTACAAAATCCATTAATGAGAGAAAGCTACCCCTTAGTTCCACTCATCTTGATTCAGGGAAAGCCATAAGTAGTAGGGAACTGACCATACCCTTTGTAGGTGCGTCTCGATCATTTTCTACATTCGGTCTAGTCTTGATGTCAAACCCATCCATGGATACAATGACATACTAAGTGGGTTTTCCATCTTTACTTTCCCATTTTCTCAAGTGTGCAAGTCCAATCAATAGAGGTGTATAAATGGGAACCAACATAAGGTATCTCCTAGGAGATACCTTTAAAAGAGGCACAAGAGTGGATTTCTCCTGTAAGGAATAAGTGGAATTTTCCTTTACACAGAAGCCACTATTGAGTGATATTTCAAAACCTTTTGTAATACCTTTAAGGTATCTCTCAGGAGATACCTTTTAAACATGCACAAGAGTGGATTTACCTTTCAAGGAATCTCCTAGGAGATACATTTCAAATAGGGATAAAAGTGGATTTCTCCTTTAAGGTACAAATGCATTTTTCATTTGCATGGAAGGTACTATTGGGTGATATCTTGAAATATTTTGTAATAATTTAAAGGTATCTCTTAGGAGAAACCTTTCAAATATGCACATTAGTGAATTTTCCCTTCAAGGTATTTCATAGGAGATACCTTTCAAATAGACACAAGAGTGGATTTCTCCTTCAAGGAATGAGTGGAATTCTCCTTTACATGGAAGGCACTACTGGGTGATATTTTGAAGGATTTTATAATACCTTAAATGTATCTCCTAAGAGATACCTTTTAAACATACATAAGAGTGGATTTACCCTTAAAGGTATATCTTAGGAGATACATTTCAAATAGGCATAAGAGTGGATTTCTCCTTCAAGGAACAAGTGAAATTTCCTTTACATAAAAGGCACTATTGGGTGATATTTTAAAGGCCCCTATAATACCTTCAATGTATCTTATAGGATATTCCCTTCAAACATGTATAATAGTCAATTTCTGCTTAAAGGTATTTCCTATGATATATATATCAAACAGGGACAAGAGTTGATTTTTTTTCAAGGAACAAGTGCAATTTTCCTTTACATGGAAAGCATTATTGGGTGATATTTTGAAGGCCCTTATAATACCTTCAAGGTATTTCCAAGGATATACCTTTCAAGCACAAGAGTGGATTTCCACTTCAAGGTATCTCATAAGAGATACCTTTTAAGCACAAGAGAGGAGATACCTTTACACAGAAGGCACTAGTGGGTGATATTTTGAAGGTCTATGTAATAGCTTCAAGGTATTTCCTAGGAGATACCTTTTAAACATTCACAAAAGTAGATTTCCACTTAAAGGTATCTTTTGAGATACCTTTTAAATAGGCACAAGAGTGGATTCCCCATTCAAGGTATGATAATTAAAAAGGCATCATATGAGAGCTCGCTATGAATTGAGGGTTGCCAAGAGGTGAGAAATAGATGAGTCATCATGCAAAGCTACATTATAAGAATTTTTAAGGTAATCAAAAGGTGCCACATGTCTAGATTTCAGGCTAGCTATACAGCTTAGTCATATTCATGCCATGTGAGTACTTAGTTGTATCTAAGGTGGTGGCCCCATGCCAAAAGGTGGTAATATTTAGATTTAAATCTCAAATTGATGGCAAATCAAATTAAAATTAAATCTAAATTAAATTTTGGAGTGATTAATTACTAAAAATAATAATTTGATGTTTGATAAGCTTACTCATTAATAGGGCATGAACTAGGATCACAATCAGCATTGCATTAATCAAGCTTGCCAAAAAGGTCTTTTGTGCATTCATACTGCATTAAGAAAATATATGATCTCATCAATAAAAATTTGAAATCCATGGTTGAATCAGGAACATCTGCAACTACAAAGTTAGAACATGTCTCATTTCTCTATTCATATGGAACGAACTATTGGAAATATTGTCATTGATGTCAAAGGTTTAGTATTATTGGTGATAAAGGCCCCATTGCATTTAATGTTGTTTGTAATAAATATATCTTGGCTAATATGAGTTAATATTTATTTAATATTAATGAATATATTTTTGGTTGCATATACGACAAAATAAGGGCCCATGGAGAAGTTGAAGAGCCACGGGGTAAAGACAAAAGAAGGATGGGACACATTTTCCCATGAGAGTCATCTTTCAGAATTCCAAGAGTTACCAAGTGAAGACAAAAGAGGAAGGGTGAATTTCTCATGAAGGGACACTTTAAGGAATATGAAAATTCACCAAAGATAAAGACAAAAGTGGGAAGGATGTTTTTGGTCATGAAGGGTCACCACATGACTTTTCAAATGCTTGGATATGAAGGGTCATCCAAGATTGGCACCATTTTCCATGAAGATTGAAAGGTCACAAAGGGGGAAGGCCAAAGGTCATTTGGAAAGATATAAATAAAGGCTTGAGAAGCCATTTGTTATATGGAAGTGTGAGGTTAATTTGATATTGTATTATCTAGCTTAAAAGAGCAATTATGAGAGTTGAATATGATTTGTAATTGTTATATCTAGCTTAGAAGAGCAAAGGTGAGAGAGAGGAAAGAGATGTTGTATTGAAATATCATTTGTTGGTATAAAAACATTGAGAGATAGGTGTGTGGTATACACAAAGTGGTTGATGTTCATGTGGGTTGGTGCTCATGAATGATAGTTGGGTTGGCGCTCGACAAAGGGTTTTGAAGCTCCTGTGGGTTGGCGCTCACGAATTGTAGCTGAGGTTGGTACTCAGCAAAGGGGTATGGTGATATTGTGGGTTTGTTCTCACTAATATACTTGAGATTGTTCTTCGTGGTTTTTCCCACATTGGGTTTCTACGTTATATCTGGTGTCTCTCTCTTGTGTGATGTTTATTGTTTGAGTTTTATTGCATATCTTGAATGTTTGATTAAGTGAAATTTGATAGAGGGAAAGTTTTATAAGATATATAATATAATGATTCACCCCCCCTCTCAGTATATTCCATGCTTAACAATTGGTATCAGAGCAATTCCTTCAAAAAGGGTTTCACAGCTTGAAGGTAGATCAAAGGAAAAGCACCGATGGCCAAGCAGCTAAAGAAGGAGAATCAAGAATTGAAATTTGTGGTTGAAGCTATTAAGGAAAAGGTGTGTATCTTGGATTCTAAGTTGGCTATAGAAGTAAAAGAAAATAAGATATTTATTCAAAATCTTAAGAATCAGTTAGAGGTTGCAACTTCAATTTTAACATCAAAAGAAGAAGAGTGTAATCATTTGAAGGATGAGTTAGGTTATTTAAAGGATAATCATGAGAAGCTTATAATCAAGGTTGAGAAAGATCATGAAATATTAGTCCAAGGAAAGAAGGATGCAGGTTTTGCAGGCAAATCAAAGAAGCCAATCAGGCAGCCCAATGCTTTCAAGTTTTCAAATTTTTTTCATGGCCGTTGTTTTGTTTGTCATCATGTTGGTCATAGGGCAAGATATTGTATGAGGAGAAGCAATCAATCAAAGGGAGATCTCAGTCACATTCAAGAACAAGGTATGAGAAATATTGTTTGATTTTGTTGTCATAAGGTTGGACATATTTCTAAATTATGTCAAAATAAAGTAAAGAGATCTTCAAAGTATGTCAAAGGTTACAGAGCCCCTAAAAGATATGATAAGAATAAAATTAAGGTTTGGATACCTAAAGTAGTAAAGGTTGATCAGGTTGAGTTTAAGAATGAAAATGAATTACTCGCTATCGTAGATAAAGAATCAGATAAGAAGGATTGTGTAGAATATCTTGTTATATTTGAGCATGAGCTTTGTCAAGATAAGATAGTTGCAAAAGTTGAGAAAAAGAAAAACATCATAAATGATAAGGTTAGTAAGTCAAAAAGGTTAGACATGCTTAAATGGATTCTAAAAGAAAAACATAAGAAGATCAAGGAAGAAATAGAGGAGATGTGGGAATCTCTTGAGATTTATTTCTGGAACCCTATTGTGTGGGGTGTCTCTTCTAGGCTTCAAGGAGACACTTTTAAGAAAATTGAAGCATGGTGGATGCTATTTGATCTTGGATATTTTGCATGACAAGAAGGTGAGTTGACAGATTAATTTTTATATCTTTTGAGGGAATATATTTTTGAAGAAAATTTTGCATCAGTATTATGGTTTGAGGCTATTAGAATGATTCTTGCATATGCAGTGTTTCAAATGATTATGGTCATAATAAATTAGAATGTTGAAAAAGAGCTAACAATTTTAGAGAGAAAGAAAAGGATAGTCATGTAGATTCAATCAAGAAAGATCAAAGTTTCAAAGCTCCATTCATCACGAAGAAGGTTCAGTCATGTTCATGGTAGAAGAAACAACCTGAAGATTCTATGTTGGTGCAAACAAATTTGCATGTAAGAGATAAAGATCAGCCATGGTTCGTTGATAGCAGATGTTTGGGGAATATGATAGGAGATAAGAGTAAAGAAGATCGATGGTGGTATAGTGAGATTCGGAGATAAAACCACTGCCAAGATAGCCAAAAAAGGTAATTTATTTTTGGATAATTGTAGAACCAAGACTAAGAATGTTTTATAAGCATAATCTATTGATTGTAAGGCAAATATGTGATCAAGGATACACCTTAAAGTTTCATATGGAAGGAAATATTCAAATGAGTTGATTGCAGATTCTCAAAGAATAGGTAAAATTAGATATCTTCTCAAAGATTGATGAGAGGAGTTGGGAGTAATTTATATTACTTCCTGCCATTGATGTTCAACATCAAGTGAGGGGGAGCTAAGTGTTAGCTCCAAGTAGGCCCTTTTCCATTTATGTCAAAGGGGGGGAATACCAGGTACATGTACAGGTGCAAAAAATAAGTACATGGAATAGGTACAGGTTGCTACAATAAGGGGGAGTTACTATATGTTTTCAGATGATGGTATGTACAGGTGACAGGATGTGGCAGTTTCAAGATTAAGGTTGCCATCAATGACAAAGGGGGAGATTATTGGAAATATTGTCATTGATGTCAAATGTCTAGTATTATTGGTGATAAAGGCCCCATTGCATTTAATGTTATTTGTAATAAATATATCTTGGCTAATATGAGTTAATATTTATTTAATATTAACGAATATATTTTTAGTTGCATATGAGACAAAATAAGGGCCCATGGAGAAGTTGAAGAGCCACGGGGTAAAGACAAAAGAAGGATGGGATGCATTTTCCCATGAAGAGTCATCTTTGGGAATTCCAAGAGTCACCAAGTGAAGACAAAAGAGGAAGGGTGAATTTCTCATGAAGGGACACTTTAAGGAATACGAAAAGTCACCAAAGATAAGGACAAAAGTGGGAAGGATGCTTTTGGTCAAGAAGGGTCACCACATGACTTTTCAAATGCTTGGATATGAAGGGTCATCCAAGATTGGTGCCATTTTCCATGAGGATTGAAAGGTCACAAAGTGGGAAGGCCAAAGGTCATTTGGAAAGATATAAATAAAGGCTTGAGAAGCCATTTGTTATATGGAAGTGTGAGGTTAATTTGATATTGTATTATCTAGCTTAGAAGAGCAATTGTGAGAGTTGAATATGATTTGTAATTGTTATATCTAGCTTAGAAGAGCAAAGATGAGAGAGAGGAAAGAGATGTTGTATTGAACTATCATTTGTTGATATAGAAACATTGAGAGATAGGTGTGTGGTATACACAAAGTGGTTGATGCTCATGTGGGTTGGTGCTCACAAATGATAGCTGGGTTGGTGCTCAGCAAAGGGGTTTGAAGCTCCTGTGGGTTGGTGTTCACAAATTATAGCTGAGGTTGGTACTCGGCAAAGGGGTATGGTGCTCCTATGGGTTTGTTCTCACTAATATACTTGAGATTGTTCTCCGTGGTTTTTCCCACATTGGATTTCCACGTTATATCTGGTGTCTCTCTCTTGTGTGATGTTTATTGTTTGAGTTTTATTGCATATCTTGAATGTTTGATTAAGAGAAATTTGATAAAGGAAAAGTTTTATAAGATATATAATATACTGATTCACCCCCCCCCCCCCCCTCTCAGTATATTATGTGCTTAACACAAACTCCAGCTCAGCCATTACCTCCATCAATAGAGCCCCCAAGTGGTTTTTTAGATAAGACAAGGATTAAGCAGATGAAATTGGCTCCAAAAACATACAAATAACACCATATATATAAGGTACTAAATATATATCAAGTTTTTTAATAAATTAGATGCTTTATATATAAGGTGATTTATACTTTTATATATAAACAAAGTCTGAATGGACTACAATTTTCCTTTGAAATATGAATGTTTAGCTTTGAAGACTAGTGACTTAGCTCTAAAGAATGATAGCTATGCTCCTAAGATGAAAAATCACAAATGAGAAGAATCCACCTCCATCATTGAGAGTCAAAATAATGCCATTAGACCAATAATGTTGTAATCCATAATTTGATGTGATGGTGTTTTCAAAAGATCTCCAAAAGAATTAATGTGATGGTATTTTGTGATGATGTTTCAAAATGGTCTTTTCAAACAAGATTGATATAACTATGTTTTAAATAGAGGGTATTTCAAAAAGATTTGGTATGACACATAATTAATTATGATTATTGCTCCTAATACTGCCAATGATAACCTTTATGACACACATGACTGCTTGAATGGATAAAACACCTTCTCATTATATCTCACATGATCTGAAGAGATAACCATAACTACAACTATGATTATTTTCATAATCACACCATATAACCTACTTTGATATTCATTTTTTGCATTATGAATACCAATAATTGCTATATTGTATCTATAATCTATTGCTTTGCCTATTCCTTATGCAAATTCAAGCTCTGTGTTTTTAAAATATAGTTATATTTGCAATTAAATAGTACTTGCTCTGAAGATGGGTGGGAGAAAGCAAAAAAGTGAAACAAAATCCTCTAATGCATTGCTATAATATGAATCAACTAGAGACGTCTTTGAAATAGTAGGTTGGTTGAATTTCTTAAAAAAAATTCTCAGATTCCATGAAGAAATTTTGCAAGACTTCTATGAGAATTTTGATGAAGATCATGCTATTATCAAAGGAAAGAACATTCCGGTGAATCCATCTGTAATCAGTGCTCTATTTGGGATTCCTGAGGATGGAGTAATTGACATTGAAAAGATCAAAAATTTTGACCTAATTTATATGTTTGTTGAAGGAAATAAGCCACACCCCAGATTGGCCAAATCCTCCCCAAGGAGTGGCCAAGGGAATTCTGAGAGAGTCTTCCTCAAACTTGGAAAAATGTTATTTTATGGATAATGAAATATATCACTTGTGATGGTCAGTTTACAGTAGTGGGAGGAGATGTTATGAGACTCCTTCATTTGAAGAAAAGAGCTGTTCGAAAAGAATATATGATCAATCTTTGCTCTTTCCTTAATAATTCTCTAATTAATGTTTCTCATAAGATAAGGTGAAGTATTAGGTCTACCTGCCATCATGGGCTGGTCACACTCATTTATCATCATTATTTTCTCAGTAAACCAAGGGGTGAAAAAGCTTGGTCCTCTTTTTTCTGAAAGTTTTTTCTAGTTCCTACAAAAAAGACACCACACTCTACCTCATCTCCTTCCAATACAATCCATATTGAAGAATGCACAGTTAAAATTATTGAACGATCATCTCTGCTACCATTGGTTTCAAAGATATTATGATAAAAACAAAGTAATAGATGGGACTTTCTTCAGACATTTCTCATCTTCCTCCAACTAAACTCGAGCACATTCACCAAAATATCTTTCAAAAAGAAGAAGAAGAAGTGAAGTCTACAAAAAAAGTTGTATTTGTAAAGGAAACCCTAGTAGAAAAATGTGTACCTCAATAAGAAGAGCATTCTATGCCCTCTATTGCTGATAAGGGTAATGCACCCTTGATTGAAGAAGATCCATCTTATCCACATTCTATAAATGAATAAAAATAATTACGACATGCCATAGATTTATCATTCCATGAGGAAATAATTAGACTACAACAAATAAAGTTAGATGTTCTCCATTCAACTTTGAAAGGTAAGGACTTGATGATTTCTAGTTTGAAACAAAGGTGGGAAGAATTTGTTACTAGAGTTAGTGACCAAGAAATAATTATTCAAGGAATAAAAGATGAACAAGCTATGATACACAATGTAATGTTTCATAGACCTAAGAATTGAGTAATTTTCAAAATTCTCTTGCTATCAAGGACACTCAAATTACTGATTTACAAAATTCTCTTGCTATCAATGAAACTAAGATTACTGATTTGAAAAATGCCAATGTTGATAATCCTAATTTGATTAATAATCTAAGATAAATTATTTATGATAGAAATAAAATAATTTCTTGACACACTAATAGGATAATAGAGATATCCACCCTCTATTCATGCCATGTAAAGAGAAACATAAGAGATTGCAGTTCAGATAGAGGGTCCAACAAGAGTTGTTCCCTCTTTCCATGTTCTATTACATGAAATAATATCTACCTAACATATCACCTAGAAGAAAATTTAAAAATTGAAGGATGAAAATTCCAAATTTAAGGAGGAACCTCATAAGCAATTGGTATAATCCCAACTACAATTGTAGAAAGCACATGATTCTATCCATCACATTTGTGTTATTTTGAGAAACTATTACCATACATGCAACCTTCATCAGTTTATGGTCTTTTCTTACATGAGTACTTTTATAAATGGTAGATTCAGTTAATTTCTCTAGATTTTTCACATATCATTGAAGATGAACATGCATTTATGGAATTTTTCTAAAGATCACTGAAAAAAGGTAGGATGCCATTTGTGAGTTCTATAATTTCAATTTGTTATTAGGATATCAATATAGTTTTTTGATAAATTTATTTTTTAGAGAGACATAATTTCATGCCTTTATCTCCAATATAAAGAACCAAATGGCATGAAACAGGTCAATAATAGATTTTTAGAATTATAAAGCACCATTGGGTTATGCATGAGACCATAATTTCCAGAAGCAAAGAAACTTATTTCTTATTTTCAACCACTGTATCATATGCATATGAAGAACAAGTATCATGAACTATTAAGATCTAATATTCCTACTTTTAGAGCTTTTCTAAACCACCATTATGGCAATGGTTTCAATGTAAGTCTTTCTAGGTGGGAGACATTACCTGTTGAGTTGAAGTGTAGGGAAGTCCTGAACCCCACCAATATTAAATGGAGCCTAAGAAAAACCAAAGTAGTTTGATAGATAATCACTCAACGCATAGAGGAAATAGGTTCAAATGTTTGAATTGGGATGAGGTTTAGGTCTCCTTTCATTATATGTCCTCTATCTCTATGGTGGTGTTGGAATTCTCAAGCAAAAGTTGAATTTGAAGCCTAGGTGTAGATAGTTAATAGAGAGATATTGGATTATTCCCAAGGGACCACCATGGCTAGGGTCATTGTTTTGAAGTTTAGGATTTGAGTTAGAGGATTGAATCAAAAAATTTGGATTAGGGATTAGTCACCCCACTTTTTTATGAGAGGACTTGGAAAAGGTAAAATGTGGGAGAGAAATGATGAGCATTTCAAATAGCTCATCATAGTTATATAAATTGTCCATAAAGTGTTGTGTTTGGCTATATATTATATTAAATTTAATATTTAAAGTCTAATATAAGTAGGATATGAATGCAATTTGTTCATTGTTTGTATATAATATACTGCTAATTCTTTACCTTGTTATTGTGTCTTAATTGAATGAATAGTGCTTTTTTTAGTACAATAACACATCCCATAGATGGGATAATTTTGAGCAGAAGAACACATCCTAAGTATGGGGTAATTTTGAGTAGAAGAACACGTCCCAAGGATAGGGTAATTTTGAGTATATCAAAACATCCTAATGAGGGGTAATTTTGATAAGGCAACACATAATTTTTAAAACTCATTTGTATATAATTTTGAGGATTAGACAAGCGAGCTTTGATGATTGAACTATCAGAGGACACTCCAAAGACACTATAAAATTTATTCAAATATGCTTTGGATGTGATCTGAAGACATACACATGATGCTCTAAATAAGTCTAAGAATACTCTGAAGATTTGTATAGGGTAATCAAAAGACATGTACGAGATGCTCTAAAGATATCTGGATGTGCTCTAAAAACTACAAAAATTATGTGTAATACATACTACTAAGATAAATTAGGAGAATTTTACTATAAAACTTTTATTTGAAAAAAAAATGATTGGATGCAAATGATAATTGACAACCACAAAAAAAAGGAGTAACCATACAAATCTTCAACCCCCTGCTGCTTCCCACCCCTCATTAACTTCTCCCTAAACAATAGCTGCTCCTATATAATAGGTACATATATTTTATAATAAAATTATTAATATATAATGATGCATGGGACCCCTCTACCCAAGAATATTGATGCATGAGGGAAAATGTCACCACCCCAAAAAATAATGCTAGGTGTTATTCAATCATTCATTCATTAAATTTTATGATGCATCATGAGGAAAAAGTTTTCCATCCCAAAAAATGACTTTTAAACTTAGTCTAAAATTAAAACAATTCAAATCAAACAATAATAACTTAGAATAGGACAAAAAATGACTTTTCAACTTAGTCTAAAATAGAAACAATTCACAGTATCCAAACAGTGCCAACAGATGAATGATGTGATGGGATAGAGACAGTGGAACCATTGAAACCCTTTCACATCATGACACTTTTTTACTATGATTATTTGCTTATAGTAAATAAAAATGTTTAATTTCCCCTCACATTCACCATTTGGGTCCCTATTGAATACAAGTAAGTACTAGATAATCCTAATCTCTGTCATTTCATTATCTTGACCATTTCATTATTTGCTTATAGTTAATAAAAAAGTTTGATTTTCCCTCATATTCACCATTTGGGTCCCTATTGAATACAAGTAAGTGCTAAAAAATCATAATATCTTCCATTTCATTATCTTGGCCATTTTATTGCAAAAATCTAGGTCTATCCGAATCTCAGTGATTTGATAACTTAAAGCAAAAAATAATGAATAAAAGCTTCATGTCGAGCCAAAAAAATCACACATTTTAGATAGAGTAAAACAACACATTACATATATTAAATATATGACAAGAATCATCTACAAAAATGATAGTGAAAATAGGGTCAAAACTTCCACCACTAATGCCATACCTATAGAAATGATAGTGAAAAATGGGGTTAACGCTTCCACCACTAACATCACAGTTAACCTAACATTCAATAAAATAATGTTTTTCAACCTTCAAAAGGGAGATAAAAATTGAGAGAAAATAATGAAAAGAGAAAAAGATAAACTTAACCCTAATTTCAAAGTGCATGAAAAAATTATTATTATTATTTATATATATTTAAGCATATTAAACATTTAAACAATTATGTACATTATAATAAAAATATTTAATGATTTAAACATAAATAAAAATAAATAATAAACTCAGATAGTTTTTTAATATAAAAATATTTACAAATTTTTATTGTTTATTATAATTATTCTAATTAAAAAAGTTTATTCATATTTGACCATTAAATTACATGATTAAATTGTGTAATAGGGATTTGACTCCTTAATTTTTAGCTCCCATAGAATACCTTTGAGATAATTTAATTTACTAATTTAAATACCTGTGAATCAAGTCACCTTTCTTGAATTAATAAACTATTAATATTTGGAGATGAATTCGACTCCAAAATGGTAATTAAAATAAACGATGCAAAATTGTACCTAGTAACTCAAAACTTAGACTTGAAAAAAGATTTTGTGAGGTTATCTAAATTATGGTTATGTGAGGACATAAGCAGTATACACCATAGCAATATATAAACATTAACTTTTCATTTATGATAATAAGCCGTGTGATATCTCAATGCAAAGTCAGGGTTAAACATTTTGGCTAACAACACATTGAGTACTTCAACTTTGAAGCCCAATATTGGGGTCAAAACCAAGGGAGTTACAATTTTGATGTAGAGATTGTGCCAATGATTTATAAATAATAGGCTCTTGCATAATAAGTGGAGTTTCATCCACATTTTTTGAAGATGTAACATAAACAAATTATCTAATAGGTTTTTGAATACTTTATTTTTAGCCCCCACCCCCAAGAATTATACATTTGAGATAATTTAATTCACCAATTCAAATACCTCTGAGGGCAAGTCACCTTTCTTGAACTTACAAACTAATATTTGGAGATGAATTTAACCCCATAATGACAATTAAAATAAGTGACACAATATCATACCTAGTAACTTAAAGACTTATTGGAAAAGGATTTTGTTTTCTTATCTAAATTATGGTTATTTGAGGGCATATTAAGCAATCTACCTCAGAGCACTTACTATATATAGTATTTATATATATAGACTTTGAATTCATTTATAGATATTTGTATCTAAATGTAGATTTTTATAATTTTGGGAATTTCATTCTAATAAAATAATAATAGATGCATCACAATAAATTACACTTGATGGGTCTCCTACCATGGGTTTTGGGATCACATCCAGAGGATCATTAGAATTATAAAATATTCAATAGTTTGCTACAAGATCAAAGTAAAATAAAAATTATAGAAGTTCAAATATGAAAATAGAAGTAAAATTATCATCATAAAACTTTGGAACCGATGGTAATGATTTAGAAATAATTATTAGACTTTTGCATAATAAGTGGATTTTCATCCACATTTTTTGAAGATGTAACATTATTAATTATTAAGAGAAACAAGTGGTGGTGGTATAATAGTAGGCATACACATTAGAGTAGATGGTGTCTTTCAAACATATATGTCTACTTAAAATTTTTATCGTATTTCTAAATCCAAAATTCTTCTTAGTGGCTTCTAATTTTTTTAACACCATTGTAACAAAAGTAATTTTTCCATTGCCATCACCAAGACAAAACTTGATCACCCACAACTATGCTCCTTATCAAGCGAATACAGATGCCCCTTGATTGAATCTAAGGGAGTTGCAATTTTGACGTAGAGATTGTGCTAATGATTTAGAAAAAATAATCTTTTTCATAATAAGTGGAGTTTCATCCACATTTTTGAAGATGCAACATATAAAAATTGTCTAAAAGGGATTTTTCTCCTTAATATTTATCTCCCTCCAAAATTATACTTTTGAGATAATTTAATTCACTAATTCAAATACTTGTGAGGGTGAGTCACCTTTCTTAAACTTAAAAACTAATATTTAGAGATAAATTCAACTCCAAAATGGTAATTAAAATAAGTGACACAAAATCATATCTACTCAAAGACCTCTTGTGAAAGGATTTTATGTGCTTATCTATTTAATAGATAAATGGTCTAGGGTTTGTACATACCCGGATGAAGTTTGCGCACCGTATCCAGACATTGAAGGGACTCCTCTTTGGCTGTGGAGGATGACACCTGCAAAAGAAAGAGACTTAAACAAAGAGATTGTTAGATAGATGATAAGGTGGACTGCCAAGCTGATATGCTTGGTCCCGAAAGTGCAAAGACTTCCTTATGGGGTGACAATCCACTGTTGATAAGTAAAAGTGTCAGAAATATAGAAATGACAAATGACTAGCAAAGAGGAAACTAGATAATGCTTACCTGCTATCTACTGTCAATCTGCCACAGTCACCAAGCGTCAGTTAGTCTATCGATGTCGGTTGGTCTAAGGTTTGCCGACATCGGTTAGTCTATCGACGTCGGTAGGGGAAGTGGCCGATGTCGGTCAGGGCAATGGTCTTGGACAGGGTCTGGACAGGTTCTTGGTCGATAGAATGGTCTGCAGAATGGTCTGTGGTAGTCTGGGAGTCTGTGTAGGGTTTAAAACAGTAGCTAGAGTCTTTAGGAGGGACTAAGGTAGGGATATGTTGTCAGAAAAAGGAGTAGGATAGAAGATATGGTTTAGGGAGAAGTTTGGTCTGGTCTAGTTGATGGCTGGGTCTGGGTTGATAATATTATTTAGAAGCAATAAACAGAAAATTGATTGCTGATATAATCTAAATAATTGAAATGAAATAGAGGAAGAATACTTAGCTCTAGTTTGCTAAAGAAAGAGTGAGGAAGATTTGTTGCTGATGCCACTGATGTTCCTGTAATGTCTTTACCCAAAGTTTGGAGCTATTCCTGCAGAGTGCCTGTACCCTATGATGCCTGATGTGCATCTGGGAGAGGTAGAGAGAGAGGTCAAAATATTGGGAGGTTGGCTGATCGAAAGATTGAAGGTATGCATTGATTTGGCCTGCAAGCTAGTTTTAAGCAACTGACGTCGGTAGCTAGAATAATGACAAAAGGGCTAAAATTAGCCTTTTGCCCATTCTTCCAACTATCAAGGTCAATTGTTCATGGGAAAATGGTTCAAGGCAGATCGAATGAGCGTGAGAGGCTAGAGGAAGGGATGAAATGGGGGTTAAGCATTTAAGATTTGGCATGGGGTGAGGGATGGCATCCAAGGAGAGGTATCCAAGGAGGGGTGGGTGAGGTGTCAAGGGGGTCTATTAATTTAAAATAGTCAATTTATTTTAAATTAATAATTTGAGTGGGTTAGAAATGTTTAGAAGAGGGTCAAGGGGACCAAGGGGGAAGATGACCAAGGGATAGACACAATTTCGGTGTCTACATTTGCCCCTTTTTATCTTGTTGGTTGTTCTTGATGAACTGCAAGACAAAAATAGGAGTCAGTTGCCCCAGGTATGGGATGAAGATTTTTTCATCTTTTTGGTTGTTTTGATGAACTGTAGGACAAAAATAAGAGTTGATTGCCCTGATTATGGGATGAGGTATTCCCCCTCAAAGCAGGAGTTGAGGGAAGGGAACCTGGAATCGAGTGCTGATTTGATAGATAGCGGATGAGGATGGTGAAGGTTGAGTGTGAATGCTGCAATAGTTGAGATTGCATGCACACCACTTCATGAGATGGTCAGGTCAAATTGTCATAGGTCAAAGGTTGAGGAGTGCCAAAATTGAAATAACTGGGCCCCAACATTTAGTCATAGCTGATTGGGTTATTCGATCCAAGCTGTAGCTCCAATGGTCATCATGTTCCAAGTATTCTGGGCTCAGGAAGTGCTCTTGGAAACACAAAAAATGTCACAAGTAGTGGGGATCAACTTGCTCATGATCCAGTACTTATGAGGGTTGAAAGATTGGTTGCAGACAATTTGGCTAACTATTCGCGGAGTAGCCTACATGCAAAAACAACCAAGGCAAAGTTGTCTTGGAAGTTGTCAGAGTCGGAGGAGATAATTGCAATCTCCAACATTGGTCATGGTTAGGGAGATGTATGTGATTGCCAATGTGCCCCCATGAGAAGTCAAAGGTGACTCCTACAGTGTTAGGGCTAATTGTTTGGTCATGATTGTGGACTAGGTTAAGTCATGGTGAAAGATAAAATTGTTTGTCCATCAGATAGATGAACAAGCAGATATGGCTGAGCTAACCCCAAAAGACGTCATGTCATCTGAGTGCTACCTACATAGCCCCTGTGTTGAGGGCCTCAGACCAATGTAGTTCAGGTTAGGAGATAAAGTGGTTGATGATTGGTCTTGGTCAAGGTTAAGTGATGAGGGTAAGATGATGTTACAGCCTTCTCCATATTGTGTGATGGTGTATTCTATAACATTGGTTGAGTGGTCTTTCATCCCTAGAAAGTTTCCATATTGGTAATGGATGTATGCTAAAAATGAATTGAGATTATTTATGCTTCAGCAAGTAATGGTTTATGCTTAACATAAATTGTGTCTGGTTGATAGTTTCCATGTGTATTGGTTTCCATAGAAACTATGTGAAATGGACTATGTCATGTTGGTGGTCTGAAAATGTTTGGTTGGATTTGGTTGAGTTTTAGAAAATGATTTGGTTGAATTGGATGTGACCAAGATGTGTAAAAAAAATTGAAAGGTGCAAATTGCTCTTTCATTGACAAGGACCATAATGATGGCATGGATAAGGGTTTTTGGAAACAAAAGCCCCGTTCATGCATTATGTCGTTGACCATTGATTGTGCTATAGAAGTAATCGAATCACTTGACATTAAGTGAGCTCGAAATCCCTTGAGTATGTTGGGGTGATAAGATTGATATGTGACATGGAGGGTAGGGTAACCCTTTGTGGTAGGAACAACTTTGCACCTATTATAGGTGACCCTGAGAACGACTATAGACAAGTCCATGACTTTATACTTTGTCAGTCAATTTATTATTATTATTATTATTATTATTATTATTATTATTATTATTATTATTATTATTATTATTATTATTATTTTGGGGCAGACTGATCGATGCGAGAAGTCTGCGTGGGGATGTTGCCTTGTTTTGTGGTCATGTTGTGAAGTTGATCAATGCGGGAAGCTTCTGGGATAGTGCTATTTTGTAGCAAGATTTAGGCATAGCCATCCTTCGAGGGAGTGGTCTATATTTTGCTTTGTGTTTTTAAAGTCTTTGAATAGCTATCCTTCAAGGGAGCAGTCTATCAATTATAGCAATTATGCAGCTGTCCTTCGAGGGAGCAATCTACATTTATAGTTTTATGACCTTTTGAGATAGGCATCCCCAATTTTATATATATATATTTTTTTGGTTGACTAAATTTTGGTCATGGAATTGACTATAGAGGTTTAGAGGGTTTTCCTTTTATTAGGACGAAGCATCCACACTTGACAAAAGGGTTAATCGATGTTTGCAAGGTTGAGGGTTGAAAAGGAATAGGAATGACGATGATGGGAGGTGCTCAAGGGATCAAGCTCAAGTTAAACGTCAAGTGAATAATTACTTGACTAATAGTAGACTGGTCAAAGATGCAAGCCATAAAGGGGCTCAGGTTCTGATAAGTCCCTGACCCATGCTTGTGTGTCATGATGTAAGGTCCAAATCAATTAGGAGCAAACTTGCCCATTTGCTTCATTCCAAATTGGTCACATGTTGGTTGATGTTGGAAATGAAGATGATTAAGAAGTTGGTTGATGCTTGGTCGAGGCTTGGTCGATGCTTGGTTGATGTTTGGTCTATGCTTGGTTGAGGCTTGGTTGATGCTTGGTCGAGGCTTGGTCAAGGCTGATAAACATAAGGTCAAATTCCCCCAGTTGCTAAGGAGAATGTTTGACAGATTTAGTTTGAGAGGGTGAGATCCTGATCTGCCAGGCTGGAGGTAGGAATCTCAAAATCATAGATGGTGACAAAATAAATGGTTGGTAATGATTTGATTAAAGTGGCTAATGGTTGGGGGTCATTAGGCTGGACCTTTATCGATTGTAAGGCTTGGATCAAAGTTTGATGATGCTATGGAGAGTTTTGTATGATATCATACAAAGACATCTTCATAGGGGTCATGTGGTGAAGTTGTGTTCACCATGGAGTCAAGGATTGTCTTTGAGGATGGTGGTCGAGATGTGCCTAAGATAGTAATCTTGGGTTTCAGTTGTGGTGAAGGCTTGGTAGATGGGGATATCCAAGGGATAGAAACATGTCTTTTCCCTTTATCCTTTTGGGTTGGTGGGCTGGTGGTCAAGTTGACTTTGTTGATTTCGAATAATGGGGTTAAAGGCAGTGGAGGGACCATAGTCTGGTGTTGAGATCCTCGATATAGGTGATGATGTTTGTGAGGCATGTGATGGTGTCAAAGATTTGGCAAAGGGGCAGTCAAGAGGATCCTTGATGAGAAGGGTATCCTTTTTTTGGTGTTGATGAATGACAGCTTTAAGAGTGCAACAACGCTCAGTGTCATGTCTCAGTGTGCGATGATAGTGACAAAATTTAGTGTTGTCGAACCAAGATGGTCTTGATCCGAGAGTTGATGAGTGTGAAGGTGAGGAGGTATGGGAAGCATGGGATAATGTTGAAGGTTTGTTTATAATATGGTCAAGAAGAAGGGTGTCTTTCTCCAAGCATTGGCAAATGACAACCTTGAGGGCACAATAATGCTCAGTGTCATGTCCTAGTGTGCGATGATACGCACAAACTTTAGTGTCATTGAACTAGGGCGGTTTTGGTCTCAAGAGATTGGTATGGTTTAAGAGGTGGAAGACTAATGCGAAAAGACTGCAACAATTGTCGTAACAGCAAGGCATAAGAACCCGCCAATGGGTCTGTGTGTTTTGTTGCAGTAGGGGTTGATGAATTTTGTTTTGGAGGCATAGGAGGTATTGGTTATTTTGGAGGAAATATATGTTTAATGGGTAAAGGGGATAATGGAGGCAATTTTCCTCTGTGAGGTGTTGGAGTAGGAAGCACTCCTATTAAGGTGGATGGATGTGGGCCCAAAATAGAGGGCAATGAAGGTGGGGGAGGAATTCTCCAGTGTGGTTTAGTGGCCTTCTTTGGTTTGGTTTGAGGGCCACTATTGTGCGAGGTAAAATTATATATGGGGTGAACACCAAGAGATTTAATCTCTTTTGGCATGGTGGATGCCTGCATGGGTTTGGGTTCAGATGTGGATGGAGGTGAGTGAGATGTAGCGATCTCAGGCAAAAGGCAAGAGAAAACCGTCACTGAGTCTTCCTCGAGTCGAAGTGAGTGAAGAGATAGCGTTCTTCTCTTGGTGGAGAAAAAATTGGAGAATGTGACTCCTCAAGAGGATAGAGGGTAGGGATGATGGTGCCTTTATACTTGTGGTTGAAGAGTAGGAAGGGTATGGTCCTCCATTGGTAGGAGGAAGGATGAAGGTGTGGCTAATGGCATTGGTATGGTCAAAGCATCCTCCAATATAAGAGAGGTCGATAGAGAACTAATAGGAGAAGAAGGCTCTTCTACCTATGATGGATGAATAAGAGAAAAAAGCTCTTCTACCTGTGGAGGAGGTTGGTCAGGGACAAGAGGTGAGACTGTGTTGACTCGTGCGTATATCATGCTCTTGAGAGCTATCGGCCATGGTCTGGACATTGTTTTGGCTAGGAGGATGGTTAGGAAAAGGTTGTTTGAAGATATCAATGTTTTGGTTGGATGGCATGTTTGAGTTATCCAAAACAAGATCTCCCTTATCTATCATGTCTTGGACAATGTTCTTGAAGGTTCAGCAGTTGTTTATGTCATGGCCTTGGACACGTTGATAGTGACAGAAGTCATTTTCCCTATACCATGTAGGGATGGCTTTTGAAGGGTCGAATTGAGGTGGTCAGACTGGAGGGAGATTAAGGACCCCCTGCTTGATGAGTTTGTCCAACATACGGAAGCGTATGATTCTCCTATAGGAGTATATTGACGCTATATATAACGTTGTTGGAATTGTTTTGTGATGCTTTGTGATGTTGAAGGTTGAGGTTAGTCGGTCATTATCGAGGATGGTGATCTAACAACCACAGTGTTTGCCACTCCTTTGGACTTGGAGTGGGAATAAGTAGGTTTAGACGAAGAAGGGTCATTTGATTTTGCATTATTATTTTGCAATTTGACCTTGTCTTCTTCGACCGAGCGGAGTTCAAGATTTCGAGCCATGGTGAAAGCTTTGTCAAAAGTGTGGAATGTTTGAACCCGCAAGGTAGATGAGATGCGCTTGGCACATGCTCATGAAAAGAGATCAATGAGCTCAGTTTGAGGTAAAAAGAAGGAGAGTTGGTTAATTAAGCCTCTCCAATAGGCAACAAAATCGGCTATGGATTCATCGTCAAACTATCTGATAGAGTATAGGTCCATGATTGAGACCTTTTTGGTGATATTGATCGAGAAATGGTCAAGGAAAAGTTGGGCCAGTTGGGTGAATGTGAAAAGAGAGTATGTGGTGAGAGAGCTGTACCAATCGAGGGTAGCACTAGAAAGTGACATGGGGAATGTGCATAGCAGTAACACATCATCATGTGCGATTAGGTAACAAGCATGTCTGAATGCTCATAGATGCTGCTATGGGTCTTCCTTACTCTAGAAGTGAGTAAACTTAGGAAGCTCCCACTGACTGGGATATGGTCAGATTGGGACGGAGGGATGGATGGGTTTGTTACAAATTTGGTCATATGAAAGGACATTACTTAAACCAGAAATGGAAGCCTCAAGATTAGACATTTTGTCCATCAGCATCTTGATGAGATCGGCTGATGGATTGGTAGATGGGGTGCCCCCTAGGTTGTAAGGCGCTTGGAAGGTGCTAGAAGAGGCATATGACGTAGTCAGTTGTGCTTATATAGGCACAACATATTGATAACTAGTTATTGGGATAGATGTGGAAGCCAAGGGTGGTTGTGTCATGAAGGTAGAAGACATAAGTTGACTAGATATTGCCAAAGGTTGTTGCATGGTGGCATTGGCAAAAGGGGAGGTAGACACTCCTACATGTATAGGCGTGAGAGTGTGTGGAGTCGAGACAATCAAGTTCTGAAAATGTGACAAACTTAGTGGAATTGTGTGTGGTTGAGGGGTAATGAAACCCTGATGGAGGTTGGTCCAAAAATAGATGGGGAGGCCAAACTTTGCGTATTGGCCATGGTCGGGTTAATGGTTGAGGTAATAGCCTGAGTCATAAGAGGCTGGGTAAAGGATGGTGTTGATGTCATCACCGCTTCACTTGAAAGGTCTCACATTTGGTTTCTCACAAGATAGTGTTGGAGAGCCTTGACATTATGGTCAAGGAATCTCTCAAAATTTTGGTCCCCTTCAGGGACAATAGGGGGCTAAGTTAGGGTTGGTTGGGTAGGAGTTCGTTCGGTCTCTGAATGATACTCCATTAGAGGACTGGTTATGGAAGGCGAAGGCAGAAGTGGTCATTGCCTAAGAGTTTTGGCTTGACTACGTGTCAAAACCATTCAAGGCAAAAAGGGTCAGGGTTCAGAAACTATGTTTTTTCAGTTTCAGAGAGCCAGAACGTGTTTTTGACAAAAAAAGGGTCGGGTTTTAAGGTTGTTGTTTTGAGAAGAAAAATTGTGATAGTGACCGACGTCGGTTGAAAAATTGATGTCGGTGAAATATATTGCTGATGTCGGTCAGATAATCGATGCCGACAAAAAAAGGTTGTCGACGTCGGTGGTAAAACTGATGTCGGTTACTGTGTTTTTCAAAAACTCAGAAAATTTGAGAGTTTTTAGAAGAAAGAAGAAAACGTCCTCAGTAGCTCAAAAATATAGATAAAGATAGAAAAGAAGATGAAGAAAAGTAGACCCTAACATTAATTCCTAAGAATAATTTTTAGAGTCTTGTTGGCTTATGCCTTAGAGTGTGTTTGAGAAGTTGGCTTGCAGAACAGGTCCTAGAAGAAGCAGTCTAAGGTTGGTTTCAGGTTAGTTTCGGTGCTCAAGATCTGTGTCAGGTTCCGTACATGGCCTGGTGCTAAGGAGCAAGCTCCCCTCACTTCACGAGTCCAGTGATAAGCTGGTCTTGCTTAGCCAGTATATACTTCCCCTAGAGTTTATCCTCTGCTAGAGAATAGAGTGGGCTTTCTCCTTGGTAGTGAAGTCTAAGTGGGATTGCCGGGATGGGTAAGGTATCCTCTAGGTGATGAAATCCTAGTCGGACCTTGTCTCAAATAAGTTTAGATGTTTGATTTTGTGCAAGTGATTTAGTCATGTAACATAAGTGGACTACGCTTTATTCATGATGCGGTTTAATTTACTAGATGTGTGGACTAAATATGCATTCAATCAGAAATGAGATGCAATAGATTTTAAGCCCAAATTGAAATGTGTGTTCGTATGTAGACAAGTGAGAAGAGGTTGAAGAGTATGACTTTGACTAGTCTAAGATGCAAGAAAGAAAGAAAAAGAATGATTCTTTTTAACTTTGCTGATGGTGTCTTTAGGAAGAATTAGAAGAAAAAGATGTAAGAAGAGACCTAATGCACCTATATGAAAAGTTTTTTTTAGAAGAAAAAGTATGGACCCAAGAAAGACTTCTAGGGTCCCATCGGGCATGCTAGAATGTTTCAAACTGTTTTCACTTTTCTACATTCAAAGGAAATAAGAAACTAAGATAAATGGTCTAGGGTTTGTACATACCCAGATGAAGTTTACGCACCGTATCCAGACATTGAAGGGACTCCTCTTTGTCTATGGAGGACGACACCTGTAGAAGAAAGAGACTCAAATAAAGAGATTGTTAGATAGAGATAAGGTGGACTGCCAAGCCGAAGCTCGATCCTGAAAGTGCAAAGACTTCCTTGTGGGGTGACAGTCCACTGTTGATAAGTAAAAGTGTCAGAAATATAGAAATGACAAATGACTAGCAAAGAAGAAACTAGATAATGCTTACCTGGTGTCTGCTATCAAACTGCCACAGTAGCCGACATCGATAAGTCTGTCGATGTTGATTAGTCTGCCGATGTCGATTGGTCTAAGGTTGCCGATGTCGGTTAGTTTGCCGACGTCAGTAGGGGAAGTGGCTGATGTCAGTCAGGGCAATGGTCTTGGACAGGGTTTGGATGGGTTCTTGGTCGATAGAATGGTCTGCATAATGGTCTATGGTAGTCTGGGAGTCTGTGTAGGGTGGTAAGACAGTATATAGAGTCTTTAGGAGGGACTAAGGCAGGGGATATGTTGTCAGAAAAGGAGTAAGATAGAAGACAGGGTTCAGGGAGAAGTTTGGTCTGGTTTGGTCTAGTTGATGGCTGGGTCTGGGTTGATAATATTATTTAGAAGCAATAAATAGAAAATTGATTGCTGATATAATCTAAATAATTGAAATGAAACAGAGGAAGAATACTTAGCTCTAGTTTGCTGAAGAAAGAGTGAGGAAGATTTGTTGCTGATGCCACTGATGTTCCTGTAATGTCTTTAACCCAAAGTTTGGAGCTATTCCTGTAGAGTGCTTGTACCCTATGATGCCTGATGTGCATCTGGGAGAGGTAGAGAGAGAGGTCAAAATATTGGGAGGTTGGCTGATCGAAAGATTGAAGGTATGCATTGATTTAGCCTGCAAGCTGGTTTTAAGCAACTGACGTCGGTAGCTAGAATAATGGCAAAAGGGCTAAAATTAGCCTTTTGCCCATTCTTCCAACTGACAGGGTCAATTGGTCATGGGAAAATGGTTCAAGGTGGATCGAATGAGCGCGAGAGGCTAGAGGAAGGGATGAAATGGGGGTTAAGCATTTAAGATTTGGCATGGGGTGAGGGATGGCATCCAAGGAGAGGTATCCAAGGAGGGGTGAGGTGTCAAGGGGGTCTATTAATTTAAAATAGTCAATTTATTTTAAATTAATAGTTTGAGTGGGTTAGAAATGTTTAGAAGAGGGTCAGGGGGACTAAGGGGGAAGATGACCAAGGGATAGACATGATTTCGGTGTCTACACACATCTAGTGGATCATCAGAATTATAAAATGTTCAATAATATGCTACAAGACTATAGTACAATGAAAATTATAGAAGTTCAAATATGAAAATAGAAGTAAAATTATCATCATAGAAATTTGGAACCAATGGTAATAATTTAAAAATAATTATTAGGCTATTGCATAATAAGTGGAGTTTCAACCACATTTTTTGAAGATGTAACATTAATATTAATTATTAAGAGAAAAAAGTGTTGGTGGTATAATAGTAGGCATACACATTGGAATAGATGGTGTCTTTCGAACATATATGTCTACTTCAAATTTTTATCATATTTCTCAACCCAAAATTCTTCTTGGTCACTTATAATTTTTTTAACGCAATTGTAAAAAAAGTAATTCCTCCATTGTAATCACCAAGACAAAAGTTGATCACCCACAACTGTGCTCTTTATCTAGTGAATACAGATGCCCCCTAATTGAAACCAAGGGAGGTACAATTTTGACATAAAGATTGTGCTAATATTAGATTTAGGAAAAATAAGCTCTTACATAATAAGTGGAGTTTCATCCACATTTTTTGAAGATGTAACATATTTAAATTATCTAATAGGAATTTAACTCATTAATAATTAGCCCCCCCCCCCCAGAAATATACTATTGAGATTATTTAATTCACCAATTCAAATACATGAAAGGGTGAGTCACCTTTTTTGAACTTACAAAGTAATATTTGGAGACAAATTCAATACTAAAATGGTAATTAAAATGACACAAAATCATACCTAATAACTCAAATACCTCTTGGGAAAGGATTTTGTGTGGTTATCTATTTAAATATAAAATAACAACAAACTCATCATACTAAATTACACTTGATGGGTCTCCTACCATGGGTTTTTAGATCACATCCAGGGGATCATCAAAATTAGAAAATGTTAAATAATCTACTACAAGACCATAGTACAATGAAAATTATAGAAGTTTAAATATGGAAATAGAATTAAAATTATCATCATGGAGCTTTGAAACCAATGGTAATGATTTAGAAATAATTATTAGGCTCTTGCATAATAAGTTGAGTTTCATTCACATTTTTTGAAGATGTAACATTAATATTAATTATTAGGAGAAACAAGTGGACCTAGTGGTATAATATTAGGCATACACATTGGAATAGATGGTGTCTTTTGAACATATATGTCCACTTCAAAATTTTATCATATTTATAAACCCAAAATTCTTCTTGGTCACTTCTAATTTTTTTAACACCATTGTAACAAAAGCAATTTATCCATTGTAATCACTAAGACATAACCTGATCACCTATAACTATGATTCTTATATAGCGAATATAGATGCCCCTTGATCGAAACTAAGGGAGTTATAATTTTGACATAGAGATTATGCTAATGATTTAGAAAAATAGGCTTTTAGATACTAAGTGGAGTTTCATCCATATTTTTTGAAGATGTAACATAAGGAAATTGTATAATATGGATTTGACTCGTTAATATTTAGCCCCCCAGAATTATACCTTTGAGATAATTTAATTCACCAATTTAAATAGCTGTGAGGGTGAGATGCCTTTCTTGAAATTACAAACTAATATTTAGAGATGAATTCAACCACAAAATGGTAATTAAAATAAGTGACACAAAATCATACCTAGTAACTCAAATACCTCTTGTGAAAGGATTTTATGTGCTTACCAATTTAATTATAAAATAGCAACACACTCATTACAACAAATTACACTTGATGGGTCTCTTACCATGGGTTTTTGGATCACATCCATGGGATCATCAAAATTATAAAATGTTCAATAATCTGCTACAAGACCATAATACAATGAAAATTATAGAAGTTTAAATATAGAAATAGAAGTAAAATTATCATCATGAAAATTTTGAATTGATGGTAATAATTAATAAAAAATTATTAGGCTATTGCATAATAAGTGGAATTTCATCCACATTTTTTAAAGATGTAACATTAATATTAATTTTTAAGAGAAATAAGTGGTGGTGGTATAATAGTAGGCATACACATTAAAATAGATGGTGTCTTTCAAACATATATGTCCACTTCAAATTTTTATCATATTTTTAAACCCAAAATTCTTCTTAGTCACGTCTAATTTTTTAAACGTCATTGTAACAAAAATAATTTTTCTATTGCAATCACCAAGACAAAACTTGGTCACCCATAACTATGCTCCTTATCTAGAAAATATAGATACCCCCTAATTGAAACCAAGGTAGTTGCAATTTTGATGTAGAGATTGTGCTAATGATTTAGAAAAAATATGCTCTTGCATTATAAGTGGAGTTTCATCCATATTTTTTGAAGATATAACATAAGCAAATTGTCTTATAAGCATTTGACTCCTTAATAATTAGCCCCCCCACCCCCATAATTATACCTTTGAGATAATTTAATTCACCAATGCAAATACCTGTGAGGGTGAGTCACCTTTATTGAACTTACAAACTAATATTTAGAGATGAATTCAACACCAAAATGGTAATAAAAATAAGTGATAAAAAATCATACCTAATAACTCAAAGATCTCTTGGGAAAGGATTTTGTGTGCTTATCTATTTAATTATATAATAACAAACTCATTGTAATAAATTACACTTAATGGGTCTCCTACCATGGGTTTTTGGATCACATTTAGGGGATCATCAAAATTAGAAAATGTTCAATAATCCACTAAAAGACCATAGTATAATAAAAATTATATAAGTTCAAATATGGAAATAGAAGTAAAATTATCATCATGGAACTTTGGAATTGATGGTAATGATTTAGAAATAATTATTAGGCTCTTGCATAATAAGTGAAGTTTCATCCACATTTTTTGAAGATGTAACATTAATATTAATTATTAGAAAAAACAAGTGGTGGTAGTATAATAGTAGGCATACACATTGTAATAGATAGTCTTTCGAACATATATGTCCACTTCAAAATTTTATCATATTTTTAAACCCAACATTATTCTTAATCACTTCTAATTTTTTTAATGTCATTGTAATAAAAGCAATTTATCTATTACAATTACCAAGATAAAACCTAATCACCCACAACTGTGTTCCTTATCTAGAGAGTATAGATGCCCCCCTGATCAAAACCAAAAGAGTTACAATTTTGACATAGATATTGTGCTAATGATTTATAAAAAATAAGATCTTACATAATAAGTGGAGTTTCATTCATATTTTTGTAAGATGTAAAATAAGTAAATTATCTAATAGGGATTTGACTCCTTAATATTTATCCGCCTCCCCTCCCCTCCAAGCATTATACCTTTGAGTTAATTCAATTCACCAATTCAAATACCTGTAAGGGAAAGTCACCTTTCTTGAACTTACAAAATAATATTTGGAGATGACTCCAACACCAAAATGGTAATTAAAATAAGTGATAAAAAATCATTATACCTAGCAAATCAAAGACCTCTTGGGAAATGATTTTGTGTGCTTATCTATTTAATTATAAAATAACAACTAAGACTCATTGAAATAAATTACACTTGATGGGTCTCCTACCATGGGTTTTTGGATCACATCCATGGGATCATTAGAATTAGAAAATGTTCAATAATCTGCTACAATACCATAGTATAGTGAAAATTATTGAAGTTTAAATATGGAAATAGAAATAAAATTATCATCATGGAACTTTGGAATCGATGATAATCATTTAGAAATAATTATTAGGCTCTTGCATAATAAGTGGAGTTTCATCCACATTTTTTGAAGATGTAACATTAATATTAATTATTAGGAGAAATAAGTGGTGGTGGTATAATAATAGGTATACACATTGAAATTAATGGTGTCTTTCGAAAATATATGTTCACTTTAAAATTTTATCATATTTCTAAACCCAAAGTTTTTCTTTATCGCTTCTAATTTTTTAATTCCATTGTAACAAAAGTAATTTCTTCATTGTAATCACCAAGACAAAACTTGATCACCCACAATTATGCTCCTTATCCAGTGAATACAAATGCCCCTTGATTGAAACCAAGAGAGTTGCAATTTTGATGTAGAGATTGTGCTAATGATTTAGAAAAAATAGGCTCTTGCATAATAAGTGGATTTTCATCCACATTTTTTAAATATGTAACATAAACAAATTGTCTTATAGGGATTTGACTCCTTAACCCCCAAGAATTATACATTTGAGATAATTTAATTCTTCTTGGTCACTTCTAATTTTTTTAATGGCAATGTAACAAAAGCAATTTCTCCATTGCAATCACCAAGACAAAACTTGATCACCCAAAATTGTGCTCCTTATATAGTGAATACAAATGGCCCTTGATTGAAACCAAGGGAATTGAAATTTTGATGTAGAGATTGTGTTAATGATTTAAAAAAATAGGCTCTTGCATAATAAGTAGAGTTTTATCCACATTATTTGAAGATGTAACATAAGCAAATTGTCTAATAAAGATTTGACTCCTTAATATTTAGCCCCCCCTGGAATTATATCTTTGAGATAATTTAATTCACCAATTTAAATACCTGTGAGGACAAGTCACCTTTCTTGAATTTATAAACTAATATTTGAAGATGAATTCAACACCAAAATGGTAATTAAAATAAGTGACACAAAATAATTATACCTAGTAACTCAAATACATCTTAGTAAAGGATTTTGTGTGCTTATCTATTTAATTATAAACTAGCAATAGACTCATCATAACAAATTACACTTGATGGGTCCCCTACCATGGGTTTTTGGATCACATCTAGAGGATCATCAGAATTAGAAAATGTTCAATAATCCTCTACAAGACCATAGTAAAATAAAAGTTATATATGTTCAAATATGTAAATAAAGGTAAAATTATCATCATGATACTTTGGAACTGATGGTAATGACTTAGAAATAATTATTAGGCTCTTACATAATAAGTGGATTTTTATTCACATTTTTTAAAGATGTAAAATTAATATTAATTATTAGAATAAACAAAGTGGTGGTGGTATAATAGTAGGCATATACATTAGAATAGATCATGTAGAAGAATCTTCTTTACCAGAGCAACATGAAACTCTAGATGAACATAGAAAACCAACACTTTCACCATAACTTCAACATCAAATACTAGAAACATTATATTCGAGGTGAAAACTGCCACCTATTTAGAATTTACCTTAATTTTCACCCCATTTACCAAAAAATATTACCTCAAGATGTCCATAATTACATCATGCATTTATTCATAACCATCCATAATATATTCCAGAGGTAAGCATGAGATATTTATCCATCAAATAGAATTTATTTGACATCACTTACTCCATAAACACATGCAATTGCTAATGATATGCCGCTCATACTCTCCATGTTACACCTAGCCAAACATAACATAACACACTGTAATTGGCAATCTAAAAGCATATGACTTGAATACTGAGGTGGCAGTAAACTTAAAGAGGTGTAAGGGAAACCTCTAGGCTCCTTCATACCATGGGATGCCATCAATCTAGCCAATAATACCCTCCATACTTCATTAATGCCAATCTACCATCTGAATCCCTTCATATATTTTAATATTAATAAATATTATTATATCATATAATATATAAGTTAATATAAATTATAAATCAATATTATATGTGCAACAAATCTAATGAAAATCATATGCACAGTCGATTACGTTGAAGAGAAAATCTATCAAACATTAATAAGTAATGGGAATTAAATTAAAATAATCACATATCAACAAGCTTAAATCACATATCCATGTGTCATTATCAATTGGATATGTAGTGAAGTGATTTGAAAATCATCATTTATAGGGTCAAATCACATCAATGTAGTAAAATCAAGAATCACAAAAACTTCATTTATCAAAATTATAGAAATTATAATATATCTATATATTATTATTAATGGTATGAAAATAATATTAAATTTTTAATAAAATTAAATAATTTTTTATGCTATATAATTCCACGTAACATCTAAAAATGGGTAAATACGATCATAGGTACAGATTTAAAACTCTGTGGTGCTTTGTCATGTGCACAATACATGAGGTAGATTACTTCAAAGAGAAAATCTATCAAACATTATTATGTTTGGGAGGAATTAAATTAAAATTTTCAATCACATATCAAAAAGTTGTCATAAGCATTAAATTTGATGTTGCAAATGACACTTGGCACATGAAAGTTGGTAGTAAAGCAAGCAAATTATTAATTTTTAGTAGCCCTTCGAACTTGGTTATAAAAAGTTTGTGAACTGTTAGATTACATATAAATTATACAAAGGAATTGAGTCTGTTTTACTTTTATACAAAATAACCATCATATTTTAGTTAACGATTAGGTTTATTGACCTCCAATTCAGATTAGTGATACATAATTCTTCTTTTAAAAAGATTCAAATTAAGATAAAGTACAAATGAATATCTGTCTCAATGAGTTTATTTCTCCAATCCAATCTTTTAGTTTATTTCTCTAGTTTATAAGACCATAATGATAATTTACTCACCAACTTGATTTTTGAAGTCTAACTATGAGATGTGTTTATTGGTGTTTATGAGTATAGGTTCCACAATGTGAGATGGATATATGCTCATTAGTTCCCATGGATAAGACTGTTTGGCATTTTTTGACTTGTGTATACCATGACCTTATTCATGGTTTTTTTTGTAATGCATAGTTACTAAGATTCATGTATTTGACATACCTATTTATAAAAGAAGGAATATAAACAAATGATAACCATCCATTATAATAGACTAGGAGTAGTGATAGTTAGCAATTTTAATTTTATAACCTTAGTAGGTTACCTCATGGATGTGATGGATGTTTTGTATGTTCCCTTATAGACTTCTATATTCTATTATCCATATATGAGGATTTGATGTTCTATGTTATTTGGAGTGAAAAAATATCTCTATTTACTATTTATTTTCTTCTACTTCTATAGTTTTGGTCTTTGATCACAGAATAGACTGTAGTTCATTCTTTATGCTCCTTTATGATCTGTGATGCTTCAAGACCTAATCTATTTAAAAAAATAAAAAGGCTTTCAACAGGATAGGCTAGGTGCAGATCTAATTATGGTGGTGTTTCTAATTGGATTTGATGTAAACCAATTATTGTGCTCTATGATCTAACAATGCATTGAAATAGATGGTGTCTTTGGAACATATATGTCTACTTCAGTTTTGATGTAGAGATTACATTCTTAGAGTCTCTCTTTACATGAAAAATTCAAGCCATCATAGATTAAATCATTGGATGGTAATTCAAATCTCGATTGGTCTGCACCCCTAATTATCTTTAAAGATGAACTTAATTAATATTTTAACATTATCAACAGTTTGGAATTACTAGGTCTAACTATCATCAATTATAATTTTACCCCTCTCACCAATACATATATACGTACATTTTATGTCATGATATGTGTGTGTACATGTGTGAAGAGATATTCACATGTATAAGGGTGAGGTCATAGTGAAGCATAATAAATTTTTAAATATGTATATGTCTCCACCTTTTTAACCCCCTCCTACACACACAAGAAAAATAAACCAAGTGAAACTTTGCACATTTCTTAGTTAAGTTGAAAGCATAAAAATTGATTTGATTTTATTGAAATCTATGTGGTATGATGGAAGCTCATGGTCGGCTTGGGAAATAGTGAAGCCTACTTGGATGCTGAGTACGGTCAGGCCTAATGCACCCTTGAGCGCACTTTGGGATGACCTTTTGCATTATGTGCATAGGTTTTATATATATATATATATATATATATAAAACTGAGTAATATTATATATAAATTATATATTTTACATTAAATATATTAGAGGAAAGGTCCCAATAGTTGTGCAAGTTCCAATTACCAAACAAGGATTTTGTTAACATGTGCTCCATCAATGGATCATATTCATGTGTATAAATATTAAAGCACACCAGAAGATGAACATGTAGTATCTAATACTTTTTCAAAATTTATTCTATAAAATTAAAAGTAACCAATCACATCTTGACAAGTAAGACTCAAGTATTGATACTCTTATTCACAACTATTGGCACTCCAAAGGTTATGTTTTGGTCATAGTTTTAAAAAATACATTTTATGACCTCTCGTGATAAGATCAGTTATATCATAAAATGTATAATGTGTTAGACATTGAAACCTTAGTTATAAGTAGTTAAGATGACATATTAAAATTTTCAAAAATCTAATGTGATGCTATGGTACCTAATAATTTGATGTCCAAATTTAGGGTGCAAAGATACTGGGACCTTTCTCCTATACTGAAGTATATAATATATAATTATAATTTGGTTTATAAACTATATTAACATATATATTATATAATATATAATATTATAATATTATATTACATTATATAATATATATTTTCATTATTTATTTTAAATAAATATTATATATTTTAATATGATATATATATATATCATTTTAATATATTAAATATATCACTTGCCTTCAATTTGACTTGACTACTCAAGGTGTATTTATGTTCAAAAATAGGTGGGAGTCCCCAACAAATTTGAAATTCAAATTTTCTTTGGAAAATATGGTTCATATAGTTTTCACATATTTTAAAGAGGAACAAAAACTATCAAACATGTCTAACCAGATATATTCTTATTCTTATATATTCTTAATTTTTTTCAAACATACACTATAGAGTGCTAACAGATCAAAACATATAGGTTGTAGATTGTCTAAAGCATTGACCATATTTGTTACTGTCATTTCTATAGGTCTTTATTTTTAGGTATTTAATCTTAATAGTGTTTAATATATTTTTTTACTCTATCTAAACTGTGTGAAAATCCTTATTTTTAGGTATTTAATCTTAATAGTGTTTAATATATATTTTTACTCTATCTAAAATATGTGATTTATTTTTGTTTACTTGGCCCTTTTATTCATTGTTTAACACCTTAATATGTTATGAAATAGCTAAGATTTAGATAGGCCACCTAGATTATTGTAATATTTTTTTCCCTACTAGAGTGCGCCCAACTGTGATGCTAGTGAGCCTTCTACTAAAGCAGTGTGTATATGTCTATTGTTCAAGAAAATAGGGTTTTCAAATTGTAACACTAATTTTTTATAAAAAAATGCAATAAATATTATTCTAAATTCTCTGCTTGTATATACTTCAATCAATTTTTAATAAAAAATAATACAGTTTTTAAGAATGTGTGTCAAGCTCAGGGAGGCCCTAGTTTGGCCCAAGTAGCATTGAGACCTACTGTAAAGCTTGTTTCAAAAGGAAAAGAGGTCAAAAGAGTCAATTGGGTGTATAAGACAAAAATTGGTAGACTCTTTGTTTGTTTTAAATTCTATGAAAAATAGTCACACAATAATTATTTTTGTACATTTTTTGATCATCTTTATCATCTGGTGAAAACTAACTAATTTCATAGATTCAGCCAATAAACCATGCAGTTCAAATGTCCTTCCTTCTAAATGAATGAGCATGAATAGTTACTCAAAATTCATCTCAATTGTGTATAAAATGATGATCCATTACAATCCCAAAAAAATATTAGTCTCATCCATGATAATAGAAAACATAAGATAATATAATACGTAGTCTCCCATAGCTTTATACCATGGCATTTACCAAAAAAATTGACTATACCCCAACATATAATTAGGATTTGAAATTCTAGAGCTAGGTAAATGAAAAAGTCCAATTGAGTATCCAACTTACTGTTAATGAATTTGTGTGTACTCCCAGAGTAAATAAATATAGTCAACTTCTATTTCTTGAGAAAATTGACCACCTTAATATTTGGAGGAATAATAATACCTAAAAGTGCATGACAGGAAATAATAGGTTGAGAATATTTAGATTCATCCTTAGGTCCTTCTAGACTGTTGATGTGTATCTATGTCAAGGATGTAATGCAAATAATAAAATAACATTTCTCAGATTATAGGGACAACATGAATATGGTAGTGACACCTTGGGGCTTCACTCAGTTTTGTTGGAGAGATTATGTGGTTGCAACTTACCACCTTCTAGTCTGCAAACATAACCTGGTGTAGGGACAACAAGAATATGGTAGTGACACAATCTACCTGAATTTGTTATGATGTAAATTGCTTTGTATTTTCCAATATAAGCCCAAACTCTTAAACAAAAAAAATGGATATACACTACAAGCATTAATCTAAAGTTATTCATGTTTAAAAAGTTTAAAAGGTGGGAGTAAGGTAGGGTAGAAAAAAATGTCCCCTTGCAACAATAAAGACCAACATACCTCCTTTGATTTCTGTTAGCAACCCAAATAACACCCAGATAACAACGAAGACCAAGAGAACACTACAAACAAATTCTTGGATTCTTTGGCACCTTGTATTAATTTTGGTAAGAACTATATTCTAGTTACAAATGAGGGGGAAACTGTTGGAGGTTTGTCAATGATGTCTCTAAGGTGACCAAGGATGTGTTGATGCCTCTAAGTGTACCATAGGGTTTCTTAGTGTTCAAAAAATAGTTCTTATTTTAGAATTCTAGGAATTCAGAGCATGAGTAGTAGGTTGTGGCAACTTAATGTCATCAATGGTAAACTAACGATAGAGATATGCATTGGTGTTTCATAAATTTATAATAAGTGATGGTTGGGAGCCATCATGGTATGTTCTTTGTGAATTTTAGAGAATCTATGTTAATACTTAGTGAATTATGACCCAAGCTTAAGCTACAAATTAATATAAGTGGATATTTATAATGAAATTTAAACTACAATGACTTGGTGTAATAAAGGATCAAAGAGAAGGGTAAGGTAGAAAAGAAAATGAGTGATTACCAATTTTAGTCCTAAATATCATTACAAAGCATCAATTGAAATTGAGTATGCATTCAAACCAATATATAATGCAAAATAGCCTAAGCTCAAATTTCACTATATACCAGGCAAACTTTAAAAGTTAATGTAATGAATCACAAGTAAGAACTAGATCTATTTTTAAAGATTTACTAATATATTCAAATCACATTAGCACATCTAAATATAGATAAAAATGAAATGAATCAAAACCTAAGATCTTCCAACTAATCTAACATATGCACAAACTAGAAACCTTGTGATTAGAAAATGCAACCCAAAATTCAAATAAACCATTAAAATTCAAGACATAAAACTAGTAATTAAGAGAAAAGTTATTTAGTAATTAACATATTAAATGTAGACAATGTTTATAGAATTTCTTGATTATATTAATTGCTTCAAGTGTAAAACATTTTCTCAAAATTGTCTCTTTTACAAATGGTAATACATGACTTTATAGAAAGGTTAGGTAGTATACTAGTTAATTACAATGTACAAGTATACAAAATATGTGGATAGCTATCCTTACAAGTTCTAGAATACACTTTTTCTTAACATTTAGACTGACCTAGGGGAAATATGCTAACAAACTAGCATATGCCCATACAAAAGAATATTCATATTCTAGATATTAAAATGTTCTTTACAAAAATGAATATTAGCCACTAAGTGGGCCCATTGTCAAAGAACCCCCTTGTTGATTTTGCAATAGTTCCATTACCTTCTGGTGTTGGTCCTTAATGAGCTCTATGTCCATAGATGGATTTATTAGACAAACCTCTTCTTGATCTACCAAGTCATCTAAGTCTCGATCATCTCTAGCCATGGCCTCTTTTATGTTCCTAGCCTTTTCTATTTTCTCTTCTACTATGAAAATAATATCCAAAATTCTTCTTTTTTATCTTCTAAACTAGCCTTGGATTTTAATCCTAACTAATTACATGACTAAAGTGACCCTATGCTTGAATTAAACATCATCATTGATTCTAATTGCAATGGTCTTGGTAGGATTTAACAACATTAATCCCAGGAGCTCAATTCTAAGGATCAATTATTTATCATCTACCAAAAGCCTATTCAAATTATTTATCCAAGTACCTAGACCTTAGATATTGTCTACTATTATTTCTAGTATACTATTCAAATGTGCTAGGCTGATAGTTTTGGACTTAGGAATTTTATTCCTAATTTCAATGTCAATGATATCCCTAACTTGGGTCTCTACCTTTTTCCACTTGGTTATTAATTCCTTGGCTAGTTCACCTTCCTGGCTTAAGAAATCCTGCCTTAGCTTTATTGAATTCAGAGAATTGAACATATCAAAGAATGAGTCCTCAAACCTGTCCATTATAGAGTCAAGGATTAAAAAAATGGCCTGGGTTTCTAGATTTTATTTTTCTCTTTCTAAGTTTATAATCCTCTATTTAATGCCTTGGATCTTAGCCTTTGCTTGAGCTGAATGAACCTCAATCAAACTCTCAATGTCTTCCTCATGTATGCTAGCTTCTCTAAGCTACTATCCTCCCATAGGGGTTAATTCTACAAAGGGCTCCACCTTTTGGAAGGTGAATTCCTCAGTTTTAACCATAACTATCTTGGTGGTGACCTTGTCCAATCTAGCTATCTCTGGATTAAACTACATGATGGTGGATGATCTTATGAATTTAAGAGGCTCTAGACCTCTACACCTATGCTTTTTGATGCTCTTAGAGCATCCATCTTCTTGATTTATAGTCCTTGAGTGACCATAATCATCCTTTCTTCATGTTATTTTACCATATCCCTAATCCATAGCTTGATTTCATCATGTACTTCCATATCAATAACTCTTGTCATAGCCCATGAGTGGGAGAGAGAATGAATATTTTGTAATTTCCCATAAATAAACTAGTTAGGAATGACTGGCCCATGAATGAGGAATTCATCACTAGACAAAATTATCTCACATGTGGGGTGAGATATGGTCAATCTTGGTTTCTTCTTTGATCTAGTGGGAACTAATGCTAGCTCTACTTTCCTCTTCTCTTGGGATGCCACAGGGACCATACCTAGAGCAAGATATTTTCTTTTATCTTCCTTGGGCTCATCTTCTTGGACTTGGGCCTCTTCAAGCTATTCCTCTTCCTTGTTAGTGTCATATGCCTCTAAAATTTCCTTAAGAACACCCTCAAGTGTCTCTTTTGGTTCTAAATCAATCATATTTAGGTACTCAACTAGGGAAGATGGCCTTTGGGGTAGTGTTGACGATGAGGGCCCATCTCCAATCTTCTCCTCTAGTTTTTTCTCTCCCAATTTCTCTTTACCATGACCTTGGTCACCTTCTTCTTACACAACCTGCTCTTGAGGTTGTGGCTAATATTTGTGGGGATCTTCTTGGGTTGTCCTAGATGGTCTATAAAACAAGTGATATTGGAGAGGGTGCATCTTCCATGCCTATCTTGATGGCTTGTCATCTTTGGTCAATTTATGCTCAAGTTTGATGTTGTGTCCTTTGATTCTAGCCAACACATTTTCATAGTTATTGTCCTTAATATAAATAGTGTCATATACACTAAGTTGATGCACGCACTAAGGTTTGGGGATCTGCTTCTCCTTCAAATGATTAGTCACTATATTATTAAGATCCCACATCTTGAGTTCATCAAGATGAAACCCAAATAAATCGCTATGTTTGGCCATAGTATCGACCTATTTCCAATATTGAAGTGTAGTCCTTCTGCATGGAGAAGACCCTTCCTCTTTTCTCTACAAATTCCATAAATGTCATGGATGAGCTGGGAAGAAATTTCTTGTTTAGCCAACTTGTTAGGAACATATACTAGGAATTTGTAAGGCTAGGATATGATCCCCTTAATCTTGATGACCATGTAGTCAGGGTAGTACCAGATGTCACCCATCATTTCCACATACTTTTTGATTATTGGATGGACTCTAGGCATGGGAACACCTATGATGGCTTCCACTATGGTAGGGTAGACACATTCACAAATAAATTTCATATGGTTCATATATTTAAAGATATGCAATTTTGAATAATGGTAGGAGATGGTCATTTTTCTATTAAGAGATGAATTCCTAATCCCTGGGAAGTTGATAGAGGAAAGTAAGGCATCCAATAGGTATGAAATCATATAAAATTGCATACATATCTTCCTTTTGATGGTAGTGAACTATTTGGTCAAGAAAACACTACTCAAATCTCCAATTGGAGGGGTGAGCTTTTCTTCCACCATGAAATGCACAAAGGGAACCTAGATTTTATTCACATAGGTAGTTTAAGGGGCTCAAAAATCTTAGTTTAATAGGATCATTATTACCCTAATGTCTTCCCTGAATTGGATTATTGGGATCTTTCCCTCAAAGTCTCTAAAAATATGGGGTCCTTGATGCAGCTAAGGTCTAAGAACAAAGTATAGGTCATGTTTGGAGGTACACTCTTTGATTTTGGACAAATCTATAAGGGGAATTAGGATCTTATAATATTTATCAAAAGCTATCAAAGAAATATATGCTACCTTCTTAGAATTCCCTTCCCATATGATCCATTCATTATCAATTATATAGTCAAAAAAGATAGGGCTAAGGATATATATGCAATGCAGTACCTCAAGTTTTTCCATAGCATAATGGAGGTTGACCATATGAATAATGACTAGGTCATAGTGATTCCAACTCACTATGGCAATTATTTGCTCCTCTTTTATGATGGTTTTCAACTCTTCCACCATGAATAAGAGTTTGGACAAGTTCTTAATGCCTGAGGAATTCAACACCACAACATCCAATTTAGTGCCCTTGAAGATTTGATCCTCTTTATCTATTGACAAGTAGAGTTTGGTCTCCTCTTTTATATATTTCCTACAATCTACCATGGTTTTTATTTCTACAAATTAATCACACTAGTTTGTAAATTGGTCTCTACAAAGTCTCTTTTGCACTCAAAAACACAATCAATCTCTCTTTGGATCAAATTATGACCAAATGAATTTAATTAGGTCACTTTTATGCAAGGTTTAGGGTTCTAGAGCTTTAATGGTAGGATATATCTAGGCTCTAGCTTATACATGCCTTAGATTTGATTTGGACCTTTGCCTTTATATGTTTGCTTTTTTAAGCTCATAATATATTATATTTTATCCTTTTTTGCTTGTGTAGCACTTGTGTGGCATTTATCTGGACCTTTCATGGCATATTTCATAAATGCCTTTGAGAACTAGTTATTGGTATTTAACATATATTTTTTTATTTTGCACTATTAGATCAAAATACTAAATTAACATGAGTCATTGATTGTAATATGGGTCTTTGCTTACGATTGGGTCTTTCTTTTCCAAGCCCCATGGTTGTGATACTTGTCATTTTTACGTGCCTTCCCATGCTTCATATCTTTTGTAATTCATTTGTTGAATTAGTATTGGACACATGGTGAGCTCATGGGCCTTCAAAAAGACATGGGCACCTTTGCATTTTTGGATCATCCTTTAATGATAAAACATGAACTATCAGATCATCTGTTAGTTCTAATTCGAATGGGATTTAGCCATGCATCGATCCCACATGATCTTAGGGATTCATTGAAAATTATTTGAGGCCCTTGCATCGTTATATCATCCTCCAGTGATGAATCATGTGTTTTTGATCTACATAGATACCCAAACTTTAAGTTAGTATGTTATTTAAGGTGGGACTTAGGCTTAAACTACTTACTATTTTTGGCCCTTTCAACAAGATTTTGGAGTGCATTTTAACCCTGAGTAGGATAATTCATTAGCTTAACTTCGATGGTCTCATAGATATAAAATACATCTTTTTAGATGTTTAATGAAGGCCATGTGAATGCCAATTTTAAGCTATTAAATTTTTTATTTTAAGGAGCTTAAATTTGATGGTCATGTGGGCATCAAATACATCCTTATAAATCTCAAATTATGGTCACATGAATGTCAATTTTAAGATATTTAAATCTTCATGACCAATTGCAAGAGTGCCACTTGGCACTTCCACTAGGATTTTGATGGTCTTGGACTTAATTCTCTCCATTAGATCAAAGTCTACGATAAAGTGAGGGCCATAGTATGTGATCTAGGATCTTGCTCATGATTGGTTGTTTATATTAGGTGGACCCCTTTGATTTTAATATTTGAATGTGAGGGTGCCACTTGTAAATTATTTGGGAATTTCATAGTCCTTTGAATTTTCAACTATGCCTTGCTCTATCCAATTGGGTCTTCACGATGAAGTGGAACCATTAAATGAAAGCTAAGGATGAAACTTTGTTGGGGATTTCATGCCATTAGATCATCCTATGGCAATGAAGTGGGAATCATTGGATCATTTAAGATGTACATTTTTTTATCCTTCTAGGGATCTCCTAAGAGATACCTTGAAATAAAATTCCAAATTATGTGCATGTTTAAGGTATCTCCTAAGAGATAACTTGAAAGAAAATTCTAATAGTGTGCATCAAGGTTATTGCCAAATAAAAAGTTGTCACAATTATATCAAATCCTTTGTAAAGACCTTTGTAATCAACATAGAAGGTATTCCAAGTCCCTTAGAGGTATCTCCTATGAGAGATACCTTGAAGTAAAATTCCAAACATGTGCATATTCAAGGTATCTCCTAGGATATACCTCCAAATAAAATTTCAATCATTTGCATTATGGTTCTTGTCAAATAAAAAGGTGTCATCGTTATATCAAATCCCTTAAAAGGACCTTTACACTCAACATGGAAGGTATTAAAAGGCCATTCTAGGTATCTCATAGGAGATACTTTATAAGAAAATTCCAATCGTGCGCATGTTCAAGGTATTTCCTAAGAGATATTTAGAAAGAAAATTCTAATAGTGTGCATCAAGGTTCTTACCAAATAAAAATTTGTAATGGTTATATCAAATCCTTTGCAAGGACATTTTCAATCAACATGGAGGGTATTTCAAGGCCCTTTGAGGTATCTCCTAGAAAATTCCAATTGTATGCATGTTTTAGGTATCTCTTCGGAGATACCTCATTGTGCATTAGGGTTATTGCCAAATAAAAAGGTGCCATGGTTATATTAAATCCTTTGTAAGGGACTTTTCAATCAACATAGAAGGTATTCCAAGGCCTCTAAGGTATATCTTAGGAGATACCTTGAAATAAAATTTAAAATCATTTGCATGTTCAAGGTATCTTCTAAGAGATATCTCAAAATAAAATTCCAATAGTGTGCATCAGGGTTCTTTCCAAATAAAAAGTTGTCATGATTATATCAAATCCTTTACAAGGACCTTTTCAATAAAAATGGAAGGTATTCCAAGGCCCTTAAAGGTATCTCCTAGGAGAGATACCATGAAAGAAAATTCAATTATGTGCATGTTCAAGGTATCTCCCAAGAGATACCTCGAAAGAAAATTCCAGTCATGTGCATCAAGGTTATTTCTAAATAAAAAGGTGTTATGGTTATATCAAATCCTTTGCAAGGACATTTTGAATTAAAATAGAAGGTATTCATAGGACTTTTGAGGTATATCCTAGGAGATACCTTTGAAAGAACCTAAGCATGTCCATTGAACCTATTGTAGAAACACATGCAAAAATTCATAACAACATTAGAAGAGGTAAAACCATGATCATCTGAAAACATGTCCTTTAATCCAAATGAGAGTTTAGAAAATGTACAAATTTGTGATCGTGTGATGATGGAAAAATTGATCCTCAATCTTGGTGGGATATTTTCTAGTTATCTATGTGGAGGAAGGTCTCACAAGGGACAAAATAAAACCTTTATCCTTTTGCACAAGAGACAAAAATATCCCTTTCATATCCTCATGATTACACAAAAACTAACTAAAATGGATGTACCACTAATGGGCCAAGTACAATGGTTTCCCAATGGGAAATGATAAAAAAAGAAGGGAGGGAAGGGAAGAAAGAAGTGGTGCCAGTTTAAAAAGACCAAATATCTGATTATGCTCTAGATTCAATCTAGATGTTGGAATGCTTTGTTAACTTATTTTTTACCTTGTATATCCTTCTAGCACAGGGGTGAGATTCCCTTGTTTTGGGCCGCTTGGTATTTGAATTTTACTCTATACTCTTCAATCCAGGTGGCAAACTTATAAAACATGGTTTGCTTTCATCTAATGAGTTATTTAAGATGGTCACAAGACTTCTAAAGTGACATCAAGTATTTTATTTTAACAACATCTAAAGACTCTTATGGTGTATCGATGGGTTTTTTTAGAGCGATGTGTATCATCTCTTCCTCTAAGTAACTTAAACCATCAAGCCTTACCATATTATTTAATGCAACATCTATCTCTTTTATTGCAGTCTTGAGGGACTTATCTTCTCCTTTTAAATTGAAGATGTCATCTTTGAGCGTCATCAATCGATGCTTGATTTCCAGTTGACACTCCTTGGGCTTCTTATGATCATTGGGAGCAATGATCTTTTCTACAATCAAAGTATCTGTGCTTGTCTTCTAGACCTCATCCATTTTATGTTGGAACTCCTCCCATGTCTTAAAATCCATATCATAGAAAATCATGTGAACATCACACTCCCTCTCATTGTCCACTATGTTGTTTAAGCATTTCAATGTCAAGTGGATTATTTATTCTACCTTGGTGCACAAATATTCTTGCCATTTTTTTGTTGCTCTTCCTATAAAATTCAAATCATCAATTCAACCAAAACAAAATGACTCTATTGAGAAGAGAAGATGCTCTAGAGCAATACTGGTAGTTGGAGTTACTTCCTTGGGCTCATTCAACATCTTTTGTATGTACTAGATCATAGCCTAATTTTATGCCTTCAACTCTTCCATGGTGGCTTTGTCTTTATTCATCATATGAGCCATCATGTTCACTAAAACCTATGAGATATGATTTAACTCATTCATGGATGGCTCCCACAGACTCTAGCTATAAATAATGTAACTCTTAAAGGGAACATCTTTCTTTAAAGCATCTAGTGGGGGAATGGCTACCTCCATATTCCTTTCTCCTATGATAGTGAATTTGGTATTCGATTGTGTTTTGTCCTTCTTGGGGAGTTTGACCTTATATGCATAAGTGATCTTCACTATGTTGATCTCCCCAAATTTTCTCATAATGTCCTTCTTTTTCTTGACCTATTCCTTGACCCAAAGAATGGGTCTAGTTTGAAATCTCATTGATGTACTAGGCATAGATGCAAGCCCTGAGAGAGTAAAGGGTGGTGTCATTGGAGTACTTAATGTAGGAAGTGACACAAGAATGGGCTGTGGACTTAACATGAATTGTTCAATTTATTCATCATTTTCCAAGTCCTCACTAGCCTTGTTTACTTCAGGTTCCCCTTCTAGATTTGGCTTTATCTGATCTAAAACTTCAAAATTTAGATCACATTGGTGAGACTCCTTGAGCAACATTTCAATAGAGCTTCCTCATCCTACTGACTAACTAGAAGGCTTTGCATCCACTTCACCTACTTTATTTGTTTAAGCCTTAGGTATATATGAGTATATGGTGACCTCTTTGTTGCCCTTAGGTAAATATTCACCAATCATGACCTCTAGACCTTTATTGTGGGTCGGATCATGGAATTTGATGTAAATAAGGAGACCTCAAGGTACTTCAATTCAAGTAGCTTTACCTGAAGCAATCTCCTCAACACCTTTACTAGATTGGTCCAATTGTTTATTTATTTCTACATGGGTGGAGTTACTCATTTTCAAGTTTGCTGCCCCACCTTCCTCTATACTCACTTTCTCCTTTGTTGCTAAACTTGAAACCTTTGGAGGGGAAGGGAAAACTTGTGATGCCTCCAGATCTATTTTTAGTCCTTCTTATGTAACCACCCCTTCAGGATCAGTGGTGACATGAGTATCCTAGTCTAGCTCCACCTTATCCTTCTCATTATATTTATTCATTTCCTCCATTTTACCCTGATTATTTAGGCCTAGTGGTTGGGTGATGACATTCTCAATAAATGTCTCTATATCTAATGAGATCATTTATTTTTCTTGAGGGACCTAGACTTGAGTGGCTGGCTCAACTCTAACCTTCACAACATATTTCAAAAAGAGGGGATTAATTGAGGCAATAACTTCATCATCACCCTTACTTTTTACTCTTAAAGGACCCTCTTCTGTAAATAAACCAACCATTGGTACCTTCATTGAGGTATGGGGTCTTTCCCTCAAATTTATTTTCCCAGTTCTTACTTATGGAGGAGTGAATGCTCACTACTTATTCATCACCTCTATAATGGGCCTATTTTCATCTGAGTCTTCTTCATGACTCATATCTCTCAATCTCTGAGCATATGAGGATTGATCCTCTTTCATCTTCATGGGGGGTTCCTTAGAAGGCATGTATTTGAACATAACATCCTTCTTCTAAGAATCCCAACTGGAGGCTATTAATACCTTTTGACTCTTTTCTGCTTGGGCTAATCTTTCTCTTCCTCACCTCTTCTCTTCCTTAAATAAATTTTTGGGGGAGGGACAATGACTGTTGTTGTTTTAATGGAGTAGGTGAGATAGTAGTTGGATTAACCACTAGAATGGTTTCTAGGTTGTCTAGTATAGTTCAATATCCTAATGATTCAATGGATATTGGGGTGGCATTGGCCAATATAACCTCCCCAGTAACAATTTTGTTCCAATTTTCAACCAGATTTGTTAACTTTGAGAAGGACAATCTTGACTTGGATTGTGATGCAATTATGGATTCCACATCAATTATCTTGGTGAAGTCAACATCACCAAACTTAATCTTCCCTTTGCCCATCACCACTAGTGGTGGAGTGAAGGGAGAACCACTGTATGCTAGGAGGAAACCCTTTAAATGCCAAACTTGTCTGAGTTATTAGAGGGTAGGGGTGTCATAAGTACTAAGATCAACCCCATGTTCCTTCAACCACCTAAATGTTCTTTTCATGATTATGGTGGCCATCCATAAAATGGAATAATTTTCCTCAGTAGTGAAATCCACCTATGACATGGCCTAGATTTCAATATTAGAGTGATTATATACTCTAGATAGTGTTCCTTTATCATCCTCTATGTCCTTGGGGATGGGAGTGATATTGTAAGCAAAATATACTTACACTATCAGTCTCATATAATCTAAATTTTTGAAACTTAATTGATAGTGAAAATGGAGTAAATGTATTCAAAATGTGATTGATGCAGAATTACATTGGTTGTTATGTTTACCCATCATCTGATATCATAGTTTCACCTAGGTGACATCTTGTCAATCACATACTGGCCCATCTCTTGATCCAGTTCTTTAGCTTTGGTGACAAAAGGACATGAGTAATTCCCAATTTCAACTGGAAACTTGAAATGGTTATTTACCTTCTTAATTTATATCATCTCATGTGGGGACACCATTTGTCTACTTAACTCCATCACTGTTGGTCTATCATCTAGGTATCTCGGTAGTTTGTATGGAGACCCTAAGTAGCTACTTACCCTAATATAAGTAAATGATCTAAATTGAATATATGAGGCACCATATTTACCAATTATGTATCTATCCCCCTTGGACATCCTATTGAGGCTTCTTAGAGGATAGAAGACACTCATCACAGTATTAAAGAAACAATTATAAATTCTACAAAAATTCTTCTTGAAGCCATCTAGAGTTATTTTGGGATAAACCTCATATATTCTCATCTCACTGGGATTTATGGTGAGCCCTTAGAATGTCATATTATGCACAAAGTTATACCTTAGGTAGGAGGATATGTAAAATATACCTATGAATTCCTCATTCATGTGGATTGCAATCTGAAGTTGCATCATCTACCTGTATAGATTATCACTTAGAATAGTATCCCAATCCAACTTTTTCTGTTGTTCCAACACACATATTAAGATTATAGACATCCAAATTTCAAAATTATCTATAGTGGGAATCCCATAAACTCTTGCCACCATCAAAATCACATAATGTGGTAATTCCTTGAATTTTGATAGTTTCAAGCTCTTACACATTCTCAAAACCTTTTGCCTTTTCTTGACTAGCCAATAGGAGTTAACAATGTCCCATATTATCTTGTTATTCTTGTCTACATAATCTTGACATTCATTCAGAGAGAGTGTGATACTTTCAGGCTAGGAAGGAATAAGGGCTTGGAACTAATAAAACCTTGAGGACTTGCCATGTGTCCAACATATATGCTAGCTCAGACTCTCAACCAACTTTCCACTTTTGCATTATCCTTCATAATATGGGGAAGGGTGCAAGATTATTATGATCTCTAAAAATCATCTTATGAGTCCCTTGAGTTAACCACATGTCTTTCATTTGACTCATTAGGCAATTCCTAACCTCAGTCACCAAAACACATTAAAGGTGTCACACGTCAATTTCACCTAGGGCCCTATAATATTTCTTCTTTGAGCATAAGGAAACAAATGAATGTATGCAAGGAGACCTAGATATATTTCTATCTACTAATAGTGAATCTTCATATCCTAGATAGCTTCATCCAAGGCATCTAGTAGTGCCTTATATGTAAACAAAAATTATACTCCTTCCATGAAGGATAAATCCACTCTTGTCAACTCTTGTACATGTTTGCAATGTATCTCATAATAGATACCTTGAAGGTATTACAAAGGCCTTAAAAATATCACCCAATAGTCCTTCCGTGTAAAGTAAAATTCCACTTGTTCCTTGAAGGAGAAATTGACTCTTGTACCTATTTAAAATGTATTTCTGATCCAAAACTCAGAAGTCTTGGTTGATAAATATCACAATAACATAGAAATAACACAGTAACAATGAATTCTCTGAGAAGAGATGTAGTATTACTCAAATTCGCAATACAAATATATGCTTATCTCTGGGAAGAGATGTCTGTCTTTACATTTCTGGTTACCTCTTCTTTTATACACAATTTGAAGGCATGGGGAGGATGTGGAAGGTCACCAATCTCGAGGGAGATGAATTTTTACGACTTCCAATATTTAAAACAATACATAATTCGAGGAATTACTATTTTTAGCAACTTACTATTTTTAGACAGCACTATTAAAATTGAAAATTGAGGCACTTACGTTGGGTTTTCGGGGGTCAAACTTCATTTAGCGGAGCTCAATGCCATTTCAAGATGTTCCCCTCGTTCTTAGCTTTCCAACGGTTCAAACGGCGAGTCAATTGGAGCTACGGTGCAAAAGTTATGGCTCCCGGAAGTTCCGTCATCAATTGGGGTGGAACTGTCACCCGAATTGTTGCCTAAATTGATGCCTGGATCAATTTCTTAGGAGATAACTTGAAATGGGAAATCTAATCTTATGCACATTTGAGAGGTATCTCCTAGGAGATACCTTGAAGGTATTACAATGGGATTCAAAAAATAACCACATAATGCCTTTTCAATTGAATAAATCTACTTTTAACCTTATTTGAAAATTTATCAAACTCCAAGAGGTGAGGGAACATGTAAGTGATGCAAAGCTCATCCAAAAATAAGCAGATAAGTGATGGTGTGATAAGAAGTCATCAGATATAGGATTTAAACTTTGAGATTTAGTTCTCAAATATTAAATATATCTCATAAGAGATACCTTGAAGGGGAAATCCATTGTTGTTCACACAAGTCATTTGAAACATTTGTTCGCAAAAAATGTCCTTTTCAAGAACTCCAAATAAAAATGTTTGAATACCCAAAGTTTTGAATAATAATTTTGAAAACTTGGCTCAAGCTTGTAAATTATTTGAGGTGGCTATTACAAACACATAAAAAACTACACCAATGAAAGCACTAGTACACATCTAGAAATATGAATCAACTTGAACATAACTATCCTAATTAAAATTTTCACCAATATTGAACTCAACTATCTTAATCCCAAGAAGTGATTTTATTAGTTGGCATGAAAGGAATTTTCCTTATGATGTCATACCAATTATTGAATCAGAAAAAGGACACACCTTGTATTATCATGATGGTTTTTTTAATGATGACACAAATTTAGATCAAGAGCTTAGATATTAACATGTGAAAAGTAATTATTCTTAAGGCCTTACACATTTGGGGATCTTCGAGCTTGCATCACATTATTTTATTTGGTTCTTAGTACCATAACCTATCCATTTCCATTTCTACAAAATTGAACAATGAAGATTGTATAATAAGTCTACAAATTTGTAATATGGGTAGGGAGCAGGATTGGTTTGAACCAATTTCATGCTCCAATGTAAAGGAAAATAAATACATTTAGAATAAAATGGTCAAAGGTATATTTTCTCCCTTCATGGAATGGATTGTTGGGCATGACACAAGGCTTTCTAAGGACTTCTTTTATGGATGGAAATATCATGAAGTCTATATGCATGGATTGAGAATCTTGATCATTAAGGTGCTCATCAGAGAGACTACCAGGATGTAGTATTCTAATGTCAAAGATTTTAAGGACAAGAAGATAAAGGAGGAGCTTATCGATATTTTATTCATGAAAGAAAAGAATAAACCCAAGATTTTGTCTTAGAAAGGTTTCATGAGGTTAGAACTATTGAGGAAATGATTTGAAGTTTGCCTCTAGATAATGAGGTTTATTACCTTAGAAGGAAAACATACTTTGATTTTTTACCATCACTTCTTATTACTCAATCATTTCAAAGGCCACACTATTAGCATTCTATTTTTTCTTCTATAATCCTTGGAAGCTTTGGTACTAAACTTCAAGTAGAACCCTTTAGTAGACTTAATTCACCAAAATTTGATTTTTCTACTGATTAAGAGAGGGGAACCATAGTGGTCCAAAATTATGACTTAGGTGATTGATATCCCCAGTGAGAAGGAATAAACTGAAGGGGTAGGAATTTTACATAGAGTTAACTTATGATCATGAACTAGAGGAACAAAATGTTGGATATTCTACCAAACCAATGTAGGAGGATCCCAAACTAGACATGGGGAGTCCAACCTATGTCCCTCCATTATCTACCATAGGTAGAGGGGTTATCAATTCCAATACCAAGTAGATATCATGAATTCCCTTCAAAAGTTGCACATGAATATTTCCATCCATAAAATTCTATGCAATGAAATCATGGACAAGTTCAAAAAGTTACAAGGGCTAGTAGGTCACATTTAACAACCTCTAAATTGGGTAAGGATCATCTAGAACACACTCCCTAGGGTAACAAATTGACATAGAGTGGAAAAAAGGAGGATGTCAACATGGATCTCAAGGAGGAAAAAGTGGATATCTAGTCTACCAACCTCAAATGCAAAAGATAAGAAGAAGATAAGGATCAGTTTATTGGAAGTCATACTAGAGGAAGGAAGAACAAAGGTGATAGTACTATGATCAATAATTTGGTATTTTATTCTGATTTAGAATAGTTGGGATTTATTTATCTCTTTTTGTTTGGTCTTAGGTTTTTTGGGTTGATACTTTGCGTAAATTATAGGTAGGATGGGAATTTAGCTATTGGGTTCATCTATTGTTCCTTTTTTATCTTTTGGCTTTGTCATATATATCTTCTGGGTTTATTTTGTAAAAGGAACGGGCCCCTTCAACCCATATTTTAACAAGGCTAAAGACATCCAAAAGATACCCTGCACACATTTCCTTACTCCATGTTTGACACTTTCACAGACTTAGACTGTTGTTTCATCTTGAGATAAAATTTAAACTCTAATCTCGGCTAAAGCTGGAAAAAATTAGCCTTTCATAAAAGTGGTAGTAATGTTGCTAGGTTTTTTGGTTTTCCATACTTTCCTATTGCCCTTTACAGTTCTTAAATTGTAAAAATTGAACTGCACATTTACTTATTGTGTAGGTTGTGGCTACCCAGATTGCACCTTTATATGTAACTTTCTCTCTTGTAAAATTATTTAGAGGTCCTATAGTGGAATGAACTTAGGTTCATCTATGATATGTGGAATATCTATTTCAACCTATGAGAGTTCTTGCTTGAGAATTTTCTAATTATCAAGTACTTATCACACCATGGTAAGAAAAATACACAATGGAATCTGAATGACCATTAAATTGTGCACATCTATTTATTTTGAGATGATAAGGAAGTCTCTGGAATTTGACAACTTAAGATGGATATCTAACATAATATCATCCAACCTATCTACAATTATTTAGGCTTTATGTGCACTCACTAAATCCTTTGTTAGCTGAGTCAAAAATTTAGTGAGTTGTTTGTCCTCAAACAATACTTGATCACCAAGGACTTGTGCAACTAGAGTAAGACAAGATGCATTGATGATCTTCCTAGCCTTATAAATTTGATTTGATGCTTCTAATTTCTCCTCATGTAGTCAAAAAACTATCTATTCCAAGTATGAATAATTTAACATAATGTATTTTTGGAATACATCTACTCCTCCAATTTCCTTAGATAATGATAAATGTGAAACATCCAAAGATGTCTCCATGGAAGTGTAAGTAAGCACGGTGGATCTCATTCAGATAGTGGTATCTGGGGATGCCTCCATTACATATACATAATCTATTTATAAATCATATTATGAGTGCTTCAAAGATTCAGATTTGATAACTTTGACACCTCTGTACATGAAAAACGTTCTAGACTCAATCAAAGGGACAAGTGTATCCTTATGTCTCATTGCACCCCTAGACTTCACCTGATGGCCACTACTTGTTATGGATGGATCTTTATAAGATAAAAAATATTTAAGTATGGTGATTTAAGGACTCACCTGATGAAGACTACATATTTTTTTGCATCAGTGGCCATATTAGGATCCCTCCTATGGTAGATCTACAAACTATGTAGAGGATGAACCGGATTTTGGATCTTTTTCAAAAATTGCTACCATAATTTCATGTTGAGCTTCTTATTGACCTATATTATCCATAATAATAGTGGTAGGGGGTTGTGTAATATTTACAAAATGGCCACTGCTTAACTTATTCCACACTTGGCAAGTGTGCACTACTTTCTAGAAAAACAACTCTTTCTCCTCATCCTTATTATAGACCTTTAGATCGATGTATTTGATTATGCATTGAATAAATTCCTATTCATCAACCAAAAACATTAAAATATCATACTCCCAAGTTATCCTTATCACATGTGCGTTATCCAATAAAGACTTGATTTACCTTGATCTTTAAGGAGCTACAGACTGCTAGGGTGAGGCATATGGTTGTGCAGCTAGATGCGATTATTCTTAATCTTGACGACCTTGTTGTGTGACTAGGGCTCTCTTCCTCTATACTTCATCTTGTGTTTCAACCATTATTATTGAAAAGGTCATTGGAGTCATAGTTGGCATGGCCAACTCATGTACTTTGATTTGAATATGATTGTACAACTTGGTTACCGATGTATGCTGCCCCAAATATTACATGACATCTTACAAAATTTGAGGGTGTAACCTGATCAAAGCTTGAGACTCAAGCCAACATGTGTTATACCACCCTATTTATTCATAATATTTCCCTATATTATTCCAAATGATGCCTATGAGGACAATAGTAGGCCAAAAGTCTACAGTAACATTAACTTGGCCTACGAGGACTTTCATTGGGTGAAACATTATAACAAAACTAGAAACTAATATTGGAAGTTTTGTGAGCTACCTGAGAGTACCTTCATGATATTAGTGGTAAGTTTTTCATTTAAATTTTTTCTTTAAGTTCTGAAGAAAGAGAGAAAAGAAACTTGATACCGGTGTGATTGAAAAACCTATTTGGTTTTGCACGCATTGAATCCAAATGATCATGAAAGATCCTCTTGGGCTTGGGATGAAGACCTAAAGATAAAAAAATCACTAAAACAAACTTACTTTTTAGATAGATAATTGGGTGGATTTCTTAGTGGTAGCTAGATCCTAAAAGTGAGAGCTTGTTTAAAGGCTATAAATCCATACATTTTAAACAATTAAGTTTACAAAACTAGAAAGAATGTATTTGCATCAATTAAATAAGATTACTAAACATGAACACCAGGATGCTTTCTATGAAAATAGATTAAAAATGATTAAATTAGTGATAAAATAATTAATACTAGTGTTAATGGGTTTGGGTTTGCCTCAAAAAATTTGAAAGGGATCTATGAGTGCTCAAAAACATAGAAAATTAGGGTTAGTTGGGGGTGTGTGAGTGATAATATCTTTCTAGTTTTAATTGAAAATAGGTGACCATTAGTGGTTGGGGTGACCATTAGTGGTTAAGGTGACCATCAGTGGTTAGGTTGACCATCGATGGTTAGATAGACCGTCAGTGGTTGTGTCAACCATTGACGATTATTGTGTAAGTTTGGTGTTTGATAAATTATTGAATGATAGGATCCAAAAGATGGATTTTAGGATTTGAACAAGGGATAGACTAATTTTGAAATAGAAATAAAGTATGTGAATATTCACAAACAAGTACTTGTCTTACCAAAAGTTAATTATGTGAGCGGTTAAATTAATTAGCTTGTTGGTGGAATATAGATTGATCCTGGAAAAATAATGGCACCTAAGAGCTTGGTTGAGAGGTGATGATGAGTTATCTCTCAATAAGATGGATGATAATGCTTGATAATGTTGATGCTATTTATTGACCTACAAAATGAAAATCTTGAATCCTTGATCTCTTGATAATTATTATAGATGGATTTGACCTCCTAGGTCTCTCTTTCTTATAGGCATAAGCAAGAGGTGGAAGTCAAGGTACAACTAGGCCATATATATATAATTCATCCATGTAAAAGATCATAATAAGTATTAGATGAGTTTATATTTAGAAGAGGTTGGTAAATATTTCATAATTTTGGTGAAGATGTGTATCCTAACCATCGATGATCAAGGGTTCCCAAGGCTGACCATTGAAGGTCAGGGTCCAAAGGGAAAGGGTCCTAAAGGTCAGGTTGAGATAGTTTTGTGAAACTAAGTAAAAATGGGTTTGGTGAGGCCATATTGGTGTAGGTTGGTCCCAAGGGGGTCCTAGGTAGGTCTAGAGGGATTTTTTACATTCAAAATCATAGGTGTGTAGATTTTTTATGTTTATATTTTGCACCTTTTTATTGTGTAGCTTGCATGAATGAGTTATAAAATAAAAATAGAGAATGGTTCAAGTGTCTAGTTACCTTGAGAGTAGGAGGAGGTGTTCCCCCTCAAACTAAGAGTTGGTGAGGTAGAACTAAAATGGGTACAAGTTTGATAAATGGTATGTGGTGAGTCACAAGGTTAGGCATTTGAAATGTAAACTTATGTATAAATGCGGCCAAAAAGTGTGATAGCCAAGATCATGAAAAGACTAAAATTGCCAATGTTGGTAAAATTATGGGTCGATATGAAGAAGGACAAGTGAAAATTGAACCATACGACAACCTATAGCATGGTAGTTTGGAACACTCATAAACACAAATCTCCTAAGTGATTGTTTAGTTTTTAGTGGGTATCTAAGGTAGGAAGTGCTCCTAGAGAAAACATAAATAGGTCAAGTGTCACAAGAATCTAAGGTAGGAAGTCTCTTGATGAGAAATAAGTGAGTCAATATGCATGAGGTGGTGTAAGATGTAAAATGTTGACATGGAAATGTTATCACTATAGTCAAAGGACTAGGCAAAAAGTGTCACAAAATTATGTGCTAGATGGGCCAAAATAGACCAATGGTTAGTTGATGAGGTATTCAAGTTGGTGGGAGAAGGGCATCTCTAAAAGTAGGTAAAACTTGGTTTAGGTGTGCTAGGACTTGGAGTTTAAGATGAAAAGTGGAAAATGGGGTTTTTTGACCATCAATGATTAGGGTCCCTAAAAGGTGACCATCAATGATCACCTTGACTATCGATGGTTATGGGAAACCCTAAAAATCCACAATGGTCAAAAGTAAAAAACAAAACTCACCTTTACCCATGGTTAATTTTCTTGCTTCTTTGACTAAGATATAATGATTTTGGCACTATATAGAGAGGATGAATGTGAAGGTGGTAAGTGCTCATTGGTTGGAGGCATGTGGGTTGATTACATGGGCCCAAGATGTAGGGAGCATGAGGACATGATTGCGAAGTTGTTCATGCGCTCTGACCACAATGAAGGTTGAGAAATGAGGTAGGGGTGCCTTGAATTTGGTAGCTAGATTTGATTTATGTTATTTGAATTTTGTTGGAGGGTTAGGACTATGTTGGGGATGCTTTGTTTGGGCTGTAATAACCTAGGTAGGGTTTTTAAGGTTTATTGAGAAGATGTATGGGAAAAGATAAGAATTGACAAGGTGGGTGAGCGATTTGGGGTAGATAGGTATTATTTTAGCTAGTTAGGGTGTTTGTTTACATTGTTAGGTGGTAATTTTGGTTTTGAGGGTTTGGGCATTCTAACCATAGAATGCTCATAGCGACCATCAACAGTTGACAACTTAGGAAATTAGGGTCTATGACCATTGATAGTTAGCATGACCACTGATGGTTGGGTAGGATAGGTTAGTTTTTTTTAAAGGGTCTAGTAAGTGTTTTAAGGTTAGAGTTAGTAAGGGTATTGGTTTAGGTATCTGTTTAGGGTTATGGTTAGGTTAGGGTAATGGAACTATATTTGGATAGGCCAATCACAATTGTTAGGGGGAAATGTAGCCAGCATGAGATAAGTAAGTAGGAGTGATAAAGAAATAGATTAGGTGTCAAAAAACTAGGGTATATGAGACTAGTGTCAATAATTGAGCCAAGTATTTGATATGATGCAGGCCAAGGAACAAATTTAGATACGTAACTGCATGATACACATCTTCCTTGAGCTTCATGAGGGGATGACTATAGAGGATTGGGCACATATGGAGGAGGTATGGCTGGGTGTGATGAGGCATTACCATCATATGCTTAGGGATGCATCCATGGTCATAACACTCATCAAAATATGGGATCCTACTATGAATACCTTCTTGTTGTCGACTAGGGAGATGACTATTCTCCCTGAGGATTTACACAAGATCACTCAACTCTCACTACGTGGAGAGGCGATATATTAGATCAAGTAGGAGGAACATGATGGGTTTATCAAGTATTTATATGGGGATGAAAGTGATTAGGTTTGATGGCATGCTAGGTGATTCATTTACTCAACATTTTATGAGAGATATCTAGAGGAGAGGAGACTCATGATGATGCTCATGATTGTGGTGATGTGATTTAGGCTTCTATATTCAAGTAGAGACATGTTTCCTTATGTGGTATTAGGTGTACTAGTGGAGTTAATACTTAGGAGGATAATGTTTGGTTGGGTCCCAATTTTGCTTGTAAAAAATTGTAGAGCATTGTGGGGGTTTAGGAACCATAGGAGATACGACATTAACATTAGCCTAGTTCTTCATTATAGGGATTATAAGTATATTTGGGTGTTGAGAACTTTAGGATTGCCTTGGGCAGGTTATAAATAGATTGAGTTACCTATTAGGATCATGAGATGGAGTGATGATGTGGTTACATTAGGTGAAAGAGGTGGCACCCATTATGTTGAGTGGTTCAGGGGTACACTAGGTGCATTAATAACTAGAGACATCATCTAGAGGCCATATATTTAGTTTCTGATATGGCTAGGTTATAGGAGATAGACCCTCACCCTTTAGTGTTACAGGTGGATAATGGGTAGATGAGAGGGTAAGGTTGAGTTAATTCCATTCGATGGGGTGCATTACTAGTTTGAATTGGTATAATGTATCTTGAGTCCATTTCCCTAGTATAGGAGGTAGGATTTAGAGTTTTAATTTTTGGTGCCCTAGCCTACTCTAATAATTTTAGATGGTGGTTTTGAGGAGATTCCTATTAGGGCCCCTATGAATGATGTTGGGTATGTAGATGGTTTCATGGCTTGGTACCATCTGATATATGTAGCTATAGATGTCAGTGGGGATGACAGAGGGGTGATGCCATTGGCTGTACATCTAGTTGGCCATGATGGATAGACCAGGGTGGCATTGGCTATAGTCTAATTATAGATATAAGTTTTATAATGATAGATGGCCACACTACAAGGTCATCTCACCATAGTGTAGGGTTAACTTTCTAATTTTATAAGTGAGAGGGATCAAGCATAAGCATCCCTTGGGATAGTCATGTAGGAGAGGGACCTACTGAGATAGAAGGCAAGAACAGCCATAACAGTAGCAAGAGGGCCATCAAACATAGTACCATGAGCACTCTACTTATCCATTGTGGAGGAGCTTTGATATTATGAGGTGATGGTGCTAGATCAATTGTCATAGGCTATGTGATATAGGGATTATAGAGCTACTTTGGTCAGTAATCCATTGATAGCCACTCTAGGATAGTGGGTTGCTATAGTTGGTCAAGTAGGGGTCTTAAGGGGACCACCACTAGGTACAAGTGTAGGTATAAGTATAAATGGGGCCAACAGTAGTGGTGCAAGTATAGGTGGGGGTAGTGGTAGTGGTGCCCCATGACCATGCTCATATATGTTTTTGTATTGATAATGGTAAATGTACACTATTTTGATACTGACTTGCATGTCAAAACAATGAGATGTATATTTTTTGAGAGAGAGGTTGATACATTAGTACATGTATTATCTATGATGACTTGATGTATATGATGTATGGATTATGATTATGTATGATTATGGTTCATGATATTCATGTTCATGGTTATTTATGTTTATGCTTATGGTTGATGGTTTATGACTTCTTGCATATGCTATATGAGATGTTGACCTAGGAGCTTAGGCATGTGATGCTAAACAAATAATTATGATATTCTGATTTTGTTCATGGATGTGTTATTGATGCATACATGTCACATGATAACATAATGGCTTTGTTTATAGTTAAGTGATGTGTTGTTTATAAGATGAGTTGTGGTAATGTCTTGGTAAATGGGTAGATTGATATATGCTATGCTCCATGATGTTTTGCTCATTTATTTGGATTGTGTTTATGATGATGACTTGTGTAGTTAGTGTTGCTTATGATATGATATATGGTCACATGATGTCATGATGGTTAATGGATAGGATGATGTTTATGGTCTATTATGATATGCTTGCATTATGTTTTGATCATAGATAGATATATGGTGTTGTTTGTGGACATAGTTCATGATGTTACACTTTAAATTTGATGCTTATTATTCATCATCATAGAGATAAAATATGAGTATGGGTGTAGGTGTAATGAAAATACATAAAGTAGGTGGATAACAGACTAAATGTTTTTGAAATTGATAAGAATCATGAGAGGTATAAACTAATAAAGGAATAGAATAGAAGCATGATGATTTTTAATTAGTAAGGATAAAAATAAAACCCAAAGTTGGATTGGCTTAATGAAAGTTGGATTAGCATGCTTAGGTTGATAAACAAGTATCTTGATCACATTGTGTCAAGTAAACTCATAGCCCTATGCATATGATATGTGGAGGGAGAATGGGTAAAACTAGAACCTTTTGTGAGATTAGCATGTCTCTTTTTTAAGTTTTCAAGGGGATAGTATAAGTAGGCCTATGTTCATACACAAAGTGTAGACTGATTGATGTGGGAAGTCTATTGAGGAGAGCTAATTGATACCTTCCCAGATTGGTGATTTTATGAGATCCACCTATGGCTTTCTAATTGTGTTTGATTTTTCTTAGGGATCTTTTCTATTTTTGAATTTGTTTTAGGGTTGGGGAAGTTGATCGATGTAGGAAGCTTCCAAGAAATTGCTAGCTTTGACAAATTCTTGACTCAGCCATCCTTCAAGGGAATGGTCTAAGTTTATATGCTTAGTTCAAATGTTTTTGATAGCTATCCTTCAAGGGAATAATCCACCTTATGTTTTTCAATCTCAAATAAGGTTTTCAATATATATCCTTCAAGGGAATAGTCTATGAATGCTAAGAATGACCCATTATTTATTTTTGACTTTTGATATTTATTTTTGCTTTTGGTTTGATTTTCTTGATATAGAATTTCTTATACATGCTCAATGGATTACCTTTATGAAGGCAAGACTAAGCTAACATGGAGGTTTAGTAGCTAAAAGAGATTATAGGTGAAAATGACCATAGGATCTGATCTCAAAGAGATGGGAATTACTATGAGAATCATGCCATGGATAGAGCCATGGTACACATAGTTCAAGATTAGGCTATGATTATGATGGATAATCACATGATTCAGTTGTAGTCAGTTTCCCCTAGAAAGATGAAAATGAATGTGGTTGTAGGGGATGAGCTTAAGTTAGACAAATGATGAGTGTGATCCCTATTTAACAATAGAAGGGATACATATGTGAAGCAATGAGAGGCTCAATTTTTGGTTTGCCTTAGAGAAAGGATAAATGATGAGCTCTTGACACATACTTATGGGTTATGATGTAGGTTCCAAGCCAATTGAAAGGATATTTTCCCCTTTTTATTTTCTCCATATTAGTAACATGTTGATTTTCCTTGAGAACAAGATCTCCAATATTAAATTATCATAATTTTAGGTGTTTGTTATAGGTACATTTGAATCATTATTGATAGACACAAAGATGGGAAAGAGTGGCCAAATGATGCTCATCAAGTAGCTCAAGTTGGGATAAACATTCCTGACGATAATCATCTTTCGAAGTAAGGTCATGTAAAGATATGTGAAAAGAATGTATTTGGATTTCAAGAGGTAATACAACCTTGGCTCCAAATACATGAGAAAAAGGTGTATCACCTGTAAGGGTTAGAATTATAGTATGATATTCCCATAAGGTGAAAGGTATTTGCAAGTGTAAATCCTGACCTAAGGCATTGACTATTTTGGTAAGCATGTTGTTAAGGGTTTTATTAGAGGCTTTTGCTTGACTGTTTGCTTGTGGGTGATAGGGTGATGAAAAGCTAATTTTAATACCAAATACATCACAAAGGCTATGAAATTGTTTGTTTTTTTATGGATTTGCCATTATCAGTGATGATCTTATGGGGAACACTAAAATGGTAGATGATGTGATGGGTGATAAATTTTATAATCTTTTCAGCTTTTATTAAGATAAGAGGAATAATCTCTACCCACTCAGTATAATATTTAGTCATAGTGATGATAAAGTGATGTAAATGTGAAGAGTGAGGGTTAATCTCACCAATAAGGTCCAAACCCCATTGTGATAAGGGCTAAAAGTTCATAGAAACATGGAGACCTTTTCTAAGTGCGTGATGTAAATTAGTGTGTTGTTGACACTTGACATGTTTTTTCAAATAATCACAATAGTCTTGTATAAGGGTAGGCCAGTAATAGCCTAGATAAAGGATGTGATTAACCATAATGAGTCCACTAAAGTGACCCCATAGATACCATCATGCATCTCCTTGATAGCGTGACAGGCTTCTGGACCATGGAGGCAATGGAATAGGAGGCCATCAAGACCATGTTTATAGAAGATGCCTCCCAAAATGGTATAATGGGAGGTGATCTAAATAAACACTTGATGGGTATTCCTAGAGAGGCTAGATGGAATTATGCCAAGGTTAACATAGTCAAAGGTTTCATGATAAAGGTTATGTTGGATCTCTTCCACACTAAAAATGGTTGGAGTGTCTGACTTGAGATAGGAAGGTTTAGTGAGGTGATGGATAGTGACTGATAGCTTTGAGTTTAAAGGTTCTGATGGGATCTAGGAAGTGAGAGAAGCCATAGCATCGACAAACTTATTTATAGATTGTGGGGTGGTTTCAATAGTAGTGCTCAAATGATGTCAAGAGTTTTGTTACTAACTATATATATTTGCAAAATCTCATTATTACACTGGTAGATGTTATTGACTTGATTGACTTCAAGTTGGGAGTCACCAAAGATGTTGATTGTTCTAACTCCCAGGGCTAATATGGTTTGGAGACCTATTATGAGGGCTTCATATTCAACGACATTGTTGGTATATTCAAATTTGAGTTTAAAAGATAAAAGAAGTGGTTCACCAATAAGCGGGATAAGAATGATACTGACTCTCCCACCATGCTGAAATTTAGAACCATCGAAGAATATGATTACATGATTGGTGAAATCCACTTGGGATAGGTTTGCGATGGACTCATGTAGAAATTCAAGAGGATGAGGTTGGTTTATTGGTATGGGTGTGTTGGTTAATTGGTCAGCAATGAATTGCCCCTTAATTGACTTCTACTATAGGAAATCAAGGTTAAAATCATTTAAAAGCATGAGCCACTTGAACATACACTAGTTTTGGTATGGATTAGAGTGAATTTACTTGAATGGGTAAATATTGGTTATGACAAAGGTTTTGTGGTTGAGGAGATAGTGGAAACATTTGGTGGCCACAAAGACTCATGCTAGGCAAACTTTTTTGATATGTGTATACCAAGTTTTTTAGTCTATAAGGGTATGAATTATATAATATATGGATTTTTATTTGTGTTGTTCATATTGATGGGCAAGCATTCCCCTAGGGAATGGTCAGTGGTGGAGATATATAGGTAGAAACTATTTCTCTACATTTTTCTACAATTTGCATTTAAAGGAAAGAAGAAACTAAGGTTAAAGGTTAGGGGGTTTGATTGATACCCAGATTAAGTGCGCACCATATCCAAGCTTTGCAGGAGATCCTCTTTAGATGTGGAGGAAACACCTATAATAAGAAAGAAACTCAAACAAATAAAATGTTAGAGGAGGATATGGTGGACTGCCAAGCTATATGCTCAGTCCCAAAAGCGTAAAGCTCCGTAAGGGATGACAGTCCACTATTTAACGAAAAGAGTGTTGTATAAAAAGAAATGATGAAAAACTAAGAAAGAGAAAAATAGATAATGTGTACCTATTATCTACAGTCAGTCTATCATAGTCGTTGATGTCGGTAGTCCTACCGAGGTTGGTTGGTAAATGATGCCAACGTCGGTCTTGTTGCCGATGTTGGTAGGGGCAGTGGGCCTTGGATGGGTTTTGGAATATGTCTGTCCTCGACAGAAGAGTCTATGGAAATTTAAAGGTTTGTGCAGGCTTTCAAGAAAGTGAATAAGGTCTGAGGAAGGGTGGGTGGAGGATTAGTGTGAGAAAGGGAGTGATAATAAGAGGAAGGCCTTTCAGCCTTTCCACGGAAGATCTCAAGTTTCTCAATAGTTTTTAGAAATATCAAATGGAAACTAATTACCAATGTATTCTAAAATACTAAAATGAGAAGAAAATACTTAGCTCTATTGGGTAAAGAACTAGAGGTGTCAGAATGCTTATTCCTATTACGGCTGATATCGAGGTCCTCATACAGTGTTTCAATTCAATGTCTAGAGTGACTTGTGTAAAGCTTTGGTAGCCAGGAGAGCGATAGTCAAATTTTGATGCTTGGTCTTAGAGTGTGCACATCAATGTCAAAGAGTCAGGGGGTAGCTCAATGAAAGAGCTAGGCTTATGTAACCGACGTTGGCTATCCCACCGGTGTCAACAAAGGGATGATGAATTCGGCCGAGGGTTGACTGACATCGATGAAGGGAGAATAGGTAAAAGGGCTATTTTTAGCTCTTTGCCAGTTTCTCCACTTGCCAAGTGCCTTTGTCATTGAAGAACGGTCAAAACATGAGTTTATTAGGAATGAGATTTGGTTAGGGAGTTAATAGGGAGTGAGAATAGGTCATGGGTAGTTAGGATTTGGAAGACCTAGTCTCAAGGTGACTCATAGGTTAAGAAAAGGTCTTAGGGTGAGGTATCCAAGGTGAGGTGTCTAGGTGAGGTCATTAATTAAAAATAAGTAGTTTATTTTAAATTAATAAGGTGTGTAAGTGTTTAGAAGGGGACCAAGGGGGGGTTGACACAATATTGGTGTCTACATTTGCCCCTTTTTGTCTTGTGGTTTGTTTTGACGAACTGTAAGATGAAAATAGGTGTAGGTTGCCCCAGGTATGGGATAAGGTATTCCCCCTCAAAGTGGGAGTTGAGAGAAGGTAAGCCAAAATGAGGTGCCAATTTGATAGGCAGTGGATGGGTAGGGTGAAGTTTGAGTGTGAACACTATAATAATTGAGATTGCGCATATACCACTTCACTTGATAGGCAGGTTAAATTATCGCAGGCAAGGTCGAAGATCACTAAAATCAAAATAACCAATCCCCATCTTATTAGTGGTAGCTGATTGGGTTAAATGATCAAAGCTATAGCTCCAATGGTCAAAGTGGACTAAAATTGAAGTAACCAGTCCCCAGCTTATTAGTGGTAGCTGATTGGGTTAATCGATCAAAGCTGTAGCTTTGATGGTCATCATGTTCCAAGTATCTCGAGCTAGGAAGTGCTCCTAGAAAACATGAAAATATCACAAATATTGGGGATCAACTTGGGCGTGATCCGTCAATAGGTGTGAGGGGTGCGTATAATTTGCTAACTATTCGTGAGGTAACATATGTAATTAAAACAACCAATGCAAAGTTGTCTCAAAAGTGGTCGTGGTCTGAGGAGATAGTCATGATCTCCAAAGTCATTTGTCGAGGTGGGCTGAGATATAAGTGATCTCAAGTGTTGTTTTTTGTGGTTAGGGAGATGTATGTGATCTCCAGTGTGCCCCATGAGAATTTTAAGGTGACTTCTAGAGTGTCAGGGCTAGTTGTTTGGTCATGATTTTGGGCTGGTTTAAATAGTTGGTCCATTAGGTAGATGAATGAATGAATGGTAGAGCTAACCTCAGAAGACCCCATGTCAACTGAGTGTTGCCTACATAGCCCCTACTTTAAGGGCCTCAGGCCAATGTAGTTCTCCCCAAAAGGGAAGAAGAGTCAAAATAGTTTATAGTGTTTTTAGCATTTCCCATATGTTTAATGGTATATGCTTGCAATGATGAGTGTATGGTGATGTTATAGCCTTTTCCATATTGTGTGATGGTGTATGTTGTAACATAGGTTATGTGGATTTTTCATCCTTATCAATTTTCCATATTGGTGATGGTGTATGGTAAAAATGAAATGAGGTTATTTATGATTCAACAAGTTTCCATATTGGTGATGGTATATGCTTGACATAAATTGTGTTTGGTTTATGGTTTCCATGTGTATTGTTTTCCATAGAAACTAATGTGAATAGGCTATGATAACTTATATAACACAAATTGGCATTTGCATTAAATGAATCATGATGTTATGTTAGTGGTTAGAAAATGTTTTGGTTGTATTTGGTTTGGTTGGGTTTGGTTGAGTTTGGTTTGGTTTGGTTTGTTGTTGGTTTGGTTTGGTTAGAAAATGATTTGGTTGTATGCGACGAAGGTATGTAAGAAGTGAAAGGCACGTTGCTCTTTCATTGACAAGGACCATAATGATAACATAGATAGGATTTTTGCAAACAAAAGCCTCGTTCATGCATTATGTTGTTGACCATTGGTTTGTTTTAGAGAAGTACTCTAATCACTTGACATTAAGTGAGCTCAAAATCCCTTGGGTATTTTAGGGAAATAGGTGTGATTATGTGATATGTAAGGATAGCATAACCCTTTTTAGCAGGGATAACTTTGCCCCTTTTATAGGTGACCCTGAGAATGACTATAGACAAGTCCATGACTTAATAGTTTGTCAGTCAATTTTTTTTTGGTAGAGATCAATGCGGGAAGTCTACTTGGGGATGTTGTTTTGTTTTGTGGTCATGTGAAGCTGATCGATGCAGGAAGCTTTTGAGTGGGTGTTGTTTGGGTAGCAAAATTTGGGTATAGCCATCCTTCGAGGGAGTGGTCTATATTTTGCTTTGTATGTTTTGATGTCTTTAAATAGCTATCCTTCAAGGGAGTAGTCTATTAATTATAGTAATAGTGCAGCTATCCTTTGAGGGAGAAGTCTACATTTATAGTTTATGACCTTTTAATATTTTGTTAGGAATCTTAGTTTTATGTTTTTGTTTTTGACTAGACTTTTAGTCATGGACTAGACTATAGAGGCTTAGGGGTTTTCCTTTTATTAGGACAAGGCATTAATCTTTAAAAAGGGCTAATTAATGTTTGTAGGGAAAAAGGGTTGAAAAGAATAGAAATGAGGATGATGGGGGTTGCTCAAGGGATGAGCTCAAGTTCAATGTCAAGTGAATGATTACTTGGTTAACAGTAGAATGGTCGCAGATGCAAGGCATTAAGGGGCTCAAGTTTTGGCCAGCCTTCGAGAGAAGATAGATGATAAGTGCCTTATCCATACTTAAGCATTATTATATAAGGTCTGAGCCAATTAGGAGCAAACTTGCCTCATTTGCTTCTTTCCCTATTGGCCACGTGTTGGTTTTCTTTAAGGATGAGATCTCTAATTTTGAAATCTCACTCTTTCATATTTTTTTTGTAGGCACGCTTTGGTCGATGCTTGGTAAAGGAAAGTCATCCTTTGGGCAAGCTAAGTTGAGGTCGTGATAGTCAGTACAAATTTAAATTCCCCCTATTGTTTTTGTGATAGGGACAATGTTTGACACCCATTGTGGATAATCAATGGGTTGGATAAATGAGACGAAGAGAAGATGTTGAAGCTCCTCTTTGACAAGGAGTGTGATGCAAGAATGCATCCTGTAAAGCTTTTGCCTGACAAGCTTAGTTTGAGAGGGTGAGATCCTGATCTTTGAAGTTGTAGTCTAGAATCTCAGAATTAATAAAAGTGATGGAGGCAATGGTGGGTAATGATTTGACAAATGCAGCTAGTGGTTGGGGGTCTTCAGGTTAGACCTCCACTGCCTATAAAGCTTTGATCAAGGCTTGGTGATGTTATGGAGAGCTTTGTATTAGGTCATACAAAGACATATTCATAAGAGTTTGGTGAAGTTGTTTCACCATGGAGTCACGAATTGCCTTCAAAGATGTTGGTTGAGATGTGCCCAAGATAGTAATCTTGGGTTTTGGTGGTGGAGAGGGCTTGACGAATGGATATGTCCAAGGGATAAAAACCTTCTCTTTTCCTTTATCCTTTAGGGTTTGGGACCTAGTGGCCACATTAATAGTGTTGATTTCAAATAAAGGGGGAAAAGGTGGTAGAGGGACCATAGTCTCACGTTGGGATCCTAATTTCAGTGAGGAGGTTTGGGAGACATGGGATGGTGTCGATAGTTTGTCAAAAGAATCTTCAATGAAAAGGGTGTCTTTTTCTAGGTGTTGGTGAATGAAAATCTTAAGGGTGTGGTAACTCTCAGTATCATGCCCAAGTGTGCGATGATATAGGTAGATTTGAGTGTCATCGAACCAAGCTGGTTTTGATTTGAGAGGTTGGTATGGCTTAATGGGTAGGAGAACGATGCTAGAAGACTGCAATAATCAGCACAATAGTGAAGCATAGGAACCCACTAATGGGTCTATGCTCGTTGTTGCAATAGGGGTTGACAACTTTTGTTTAGGAGTTGTAGATGGAGTTTTTCGTACCACCTTTTTGGTTGGTGGTGTGGCCACATGCATAGATGGCACTTTCTGGATGAGAGGTGTTGGATTTCATGGAGGCAATATGTTTTTGATGGGTAGAGGGAGTAATGGAGGCAATTTGTATTTGTGAGGTGTTAGAATTGGGAGCACTCCTGTTAAAGTGGAAGGATGTGGACCCAAGATAGAGGGCAATGGTGAAGGTGGGGGAGTTTTTCGTACCACCTTTTTGGTTAGGGGAGGAGTAGACCAATGTGGTTTAGCACTGTTCTTTAGTATGGTGTGAGGACCACTACTATGCAGGGCAAGGTTCAAATCTAAATTCACTTGTGGGTGAGTGAGATTTGATAAAGGGCAAACACCAAGAGATTTAATCTATTTCGACATGGTGGATGCCTACAAGGGTTTTGATTCAGATATGGAAGGTTGAGCTTCTGATGTTTTGGAAGTGGAAGCCCGATCCTCATTAGAGACTTTGGGGTGAATTGTTGTGAAAGGGTTGGTAGTATAAGGTGAAATGGAATGCATAGGATAAGGAGCCTTAAGTTTCTCCCATAGTGCCTCATGTTCTAAGTTCTTAGAATGGAGAAATCTTAAGTTCTCTACCAATCGAGAGAAGGGTTTAGATGGCGTCATGTGAGGCCTTACAATCAGTCCTTTAGAGGATTTGGGTGATTGTGAGAGAAAAAATGTGTTGGATGCAGTGATCACAGGCCAAAGGTGAGAGAGAAACATCACCAGATCTTCCTTGGCTGAAGTAGGTGAGGTGATGATTTATTCTCTTGGCGGAGAAGGGATTGGAGAATTTGGATCTTCAAGTGGATAGAGCGTAGGGATGATCATGCCTTCCATGTGTGATCTAAGAGTAGGAAAAGTATGATCCTCCATTGGTGATAAGAAGGATAAAGGTGGGGAAACCAGTGTTGGTACTATCAAGGCATCCTCTAATATGGGAGAAGTCAAGGTAGATTCTCCTATGTGTGAAAGGGGGCTAGATGGAGGACTATCCTCCATTGGTGGAGGAAAAATAAGAGAGGAAGGCTCCTCTAAAGGGTGAAGTAGAGGGATGATGGCCCCTTCTACATGAGGGCATGGGGTATGCTCTTCCAATGGTAGAAGAAGAGGGAAGGTGGGGGCAAGAGGAACAGGTAATACGGGTTCCTCATGAGGTAGAAGAATGGGTAGAGGAGGTGTTTGATGTTGTGGGGGTGATATAGGTGAAATGGGTTAATCCCCATGAGGAAGAGGGTGAGGCAAAGGGAACTCTTCATTGCGTGGGAGTGGTGTGGGTAAAATAGGCTCTTTTACTTATGGTGGAGAAATAGGTTGACTAACCTCTTCAGATTATGGGAGAGGTTGGTTAGGAATGAAAGGAGAGACCATGTCGACTGTGCGTATGTTACATTCTTCAAGGTCATCAGCCATGGTCTAAACATTATTTTGACTTGGGGGATGGTTTGGAAAGGGTTGCCTAAAAACATCCATGTTTTGGTTGGCCGGTGCATTAGGATTATCCAAAACAAGGTCCCCTTTGTCTAACATGTCTTGAACAATGTTTTTGAAGGTTTTACAATTATCTGTGTCATGACCCTTGACACGATAATAGTTACAAAAGTAATTTTACCTATACCATGCCGGGATGGCTCGTGACGGGTCAAATTGGACTGGTCAGATTTGAGGGAGGTTGAGGACCCCCTGCTTCACTAATTTATCCAATACAAAAGCATATGATTCTCCAATTGGAGTGTATCATCACTGTTCATACCATTGTTGGAATTGTTTAGTGATGCTTTGTGAAGTAGAGGGCTCAGATTTATTGGTTGTGGTAGAAGATGGTGACCTAAGGACTACATCATTCACAAATCCCTTGGAATTAGAGTGGGAAGAAGAAGGTTTGGAAGAAGAAGGGTCATTGGATTTTGCATTGGTATTTTTGCTACACAATTTGACCCTATCTTCTTCAACTGCGCAGAGTTTAAGCTTTTGGGCCATAGTGAAAGCTTCATCAAATGTGTAGAAAGTTTGAACCCACAGAGTGGATGAGATGTGCTTGGCACATGCTCTTGAAAAGAGCTCAATGAGCTCAGGTTGAGGTAATGAGAAGGAGAGTTGGTTGATCAAACCTCTCTAACGAGTGACAAAGTCAGCTATTGACTCATCCTCAAATTGTCTAATAAAATAAAGATCCGTGATGGAGACCTTCTTGGAGATGTTGATTAAGAAATGGTCAAGGAATAGCTGAGTGAGTTGAGTGAAGGTGAAGAGAGAATGACTGGTAATGGAGCTATACCAGTCAAGGGTGGCGCCAGAAAGTGACATAGGAAATGTGCGAAGTAATAATGCATCATCATGTGCTATGAGGTAGCAAGCGTGTCTAAACGCTCGTAGATGTTGTTGTGGGTCTTCTTTACTCTAAAAGTGAGTAAATTTTGGGAGTTCCCATTGGCTAGGGTATGGTCGAATGGGAACCGAAGGGTGGATAGGTTCATTACAGATTTGTTCATATGAAAGAACATTTCTTGAACCTAAAATAGATGTCTCAAGGTTGGACATCTTATCCATTAGTGTCTTAATTGGATCAGTAGATGGATTGGCATGAGGGGTACCCCCTAAGTTATAGGGTACTTGGAAGGCATTGGGAGGGGTGTATGATGTACTTTGTTACATTTGTGTAGGTGCAACATATTGATAATTTGTCATAGGGGCTGATGGTAAGGCCACGGGCGCTTGTGTCGTGAAGTTGGAAGGCACAACTTGACTAGATGCCACCAAGGGTGGTTGAATGGTGGCAAAAATAGTTAAAGGATAGGTGGTCACTCTTGTATTTATATGCGCAAGAGTGGGTGGGATAGAGACAATCAAGTTCTGAAAAGGTGTCAAACTTGGTTGAATTGTTTGTGGTTGAGGGGGTACAGAAACCCCGATAGCGGTAGGTCCAGAAATAGAAGGGGAGGCCAAATCTTGAATATTGACCATGGTTGGGTTACTAGTTGAGGTAGTGGCTTGAGTGACCATAGGTTGGGTAGCAGAGGCTACTGATATCATTGTTGCTTCAGCAAGAGAAGTTGGCATCCCATAAATTGGGTTACCTGAAGGATCTCACATTTGGCTTCTAGCGAGATAGTGTTGGAGAGCCTTGACATTGTGGTCAAGGAATCTCTCAAAGTCTTGATCTCCTTCAAGAATAATTGGAGTTTGATCAGGGGTAGGTTGGATAGGAGTATGCTCAGTGTCTGAAGTATGCTCCATTGGATAATTAGGTATGAAGGGTGAAGGTGGGAGTGGCTATTGACTTGCATGGTCAACAAGAAATTTGGCTTGACTATGTGTCAGAACCATCCAAGGTGAAAGGGGTTCAGGTTCTAGAAACTATGTGTTTTAGTTTTAGAAAACCAGAATTTGTGTTGAATAGCGAGAAATTCGAGTTTTAAGGTTGCTATTTGGAAAGAATTTTTTTATGACAGTGACCGATGTCGGTTGTCTAACTGATATCAGTGAGAAAATTTTTCCATGATTAGTTAATTAACAAATGTCAGTGAAGTTATGTTTCTGACGTCGTTGGAAAAACTAATGTCAGTTTTTGTGTAATTCCAGAAACACAGAAAACTAAGAGTTTTTGGAAGAAAAAGAAATCTTGAGTTGTTTTAGACTTTAGAATGGTTTGACCTTGCCAGCTCAAACACTCAGATAAAAATTGTAGAATAGATGATTAGGCAAGCAACCTTTAAAATGTTAAATTCCTAGAAATTAGTTTTCGAGTCGTGGTGGCTTATGCCTTAATAGAATATGTTGGGAGTTGGGCTTGTAGAATAGGGCCTAGAGAGGAAGTCTATGGCTAGTTTCAGGTTGAATTATGGTGCTCAAAATATCTGTGTTAGGTTCAGTATGTAGCATGGTGTTGGGGCTTGCTCCCTTCACTTCACGAACCCAGAGCCGAGCCGGGCCACTTAGCCAAAATATACTTTGCCTATAGTTTATACTCTGCTAGAGAATAGAGTGGGTCCTCCTCTTGGTGGTGAAATTTAAGTAGGATCACCAGGTGGGGTAAGGTATCCGCTAGGTGATGAAATCCCAGACGGGCCTTGTCTCAAGTAAGTTTAAGTGTTTAATTTGATTGTGATTGTGGTTTGGTTGTGTAACATTTGTGCACTATGATTTATTCATAATGCTTTAATTACTAAGTGGGCTAAGTATGCATCCAAGCAAGAATGAAATGCAGTAGTTTTTAACCCAAATCAAAATATGTTGTTTCAAATGCAAACAATTGGGAGAAGAGGTGAAGAGTATGAATTTTCACTACTCTATGATTTAGGGAAGAAGTGTAAAAGAAGAAAAAGAAATGTTATTTTTAACTTCTACTAATGGTTTCCTTTTGAAAGAAAAATAAAGAAGAGGGGATGCAAGAAGAGAATCTAATGCACCTATATGAAAATTTGCCTTTTCAAAAGAAGAAGAATGAACCCAAGGAAAACTCCAGGGGTCCCACCGGGCGTGCCAGAATGTTTCTCTACATTTTTCTATAATTTGCGTTTAAAGGAAAGAAGAAACTAAGGTTAAAGGTTAGGGGTTTGATTGATACCCAGATTAAGTATGCACCGTATCCAAGCATTGCGGGAGCTCCTCTTTGGCTATGGAGGAAACACCTGTAATAAGAAAGAAACTCAAACAAAGAAAATGTTAGAGAATATGGTGGACTGCCAAGCTATATGCTCGGTCTCAGAAGCGTAAAGCTCCGTAACAGATGACAGTCCACTATTTAATGAAAAGAGTGTTGTATAAAAACAATGATGAAAGATTAAGAAAAAGAAAAATAGATAATGCATACCTATTCTCTGCAGTCAGTCTATCATAGTCACCGATGTTGACAGTCCTGCTGAGGTCGGTTGGTAAATGATGCCGACGTCGGTCTTGTTACAGATGTCAGTAGGGTTAATGGGCCTTGGATGGGTTTTGGAATATGTCTATGCTCGATAGAAGAGTCTGTGTAAATTTAAAGGTTTGTGTAGGGTTGTGGGAAAGTGAATAAGGTCTGAGGAAGGGTGGGTGGAGGATTAGTGTGAGAAAGGGAGTGATAATAAGAGGAAGGCCTTTCAGAATTTCCATGGAAGATGTCAGGTTTCTCAACAATTTTTAGAAATATCAAATGGAAACTAATTGCCAATGTATTCTAAAATACTGAAATGAGAACAAAATACTTAGCTCTATTGGGTAAAGAACTAGAGGTGTTAGAATGCTTATTCTTGTTGCAGCTGATGTCAAGGTCCTCATATAGTGTTTCAATCCAATGTCTGGAGTGACTTGTGTAGAGCTTCAGTAGCCAGAAAAGCGATAGTCAAATTTTGATGCTTGGTCTCATAGTGTGCGCGTTGATGTCAAAGAGTCAGGGGGCAGCTCAATGAAAGAGCTAGGCTTATGTAACCGATGTCAGCTATCCCATCGGTGTCAACAAAAGGATGATGATGTCGGTCGAGGGTTGACAGACGTCAGCAGAGGGAGAATAGGTAAAAGGGATATTTTTAGCTCTTTACCCATTTCTCCACCTGCCAAGTGCCTTTGCCATTGGAAAATGGTCAAAACATGGGTTTATTAGGCACGAGAGTTGGTTAGGGAGTTAATAGGGAGTGAGAATAGGTCATGGGTAGTTAGGATTTGGAAGACCTAGTCTCAAGGTGACTCATAGGTTAAGAAAAGGTCTTAGGGTGAGGTGTCCAAGGTGAGGTGTCTAGGTGAGGTCATTAATTAAAAATAAGTAGTTTATTTCAAATTAATAAGGTGTGTAAGTGTTTAGAAGGGGACCAAGGGGGGGTTGACACAATATTGGTGTCTACAAAAATGTTAGTCATCCTTAGGAGGTGTGAGGATAGGTGGAGATAAGAGGTGATCTTTGAGTGCATCAAAGGCCTTTTGATAATAGACATTCCAATTAAAAGAGATGTCATTTTTCAAGAAGTTGTGGAAGGGTTGACACTGATCTAAGAGCTAAGAATTGAAGTGGTGAATGGATTAGAACTTTCCCTACAAAATATGGAGTTGCTTAAGATTGATCAGGGGAGCATCTCGAGGATGGATTTGATTTTGGCTAGATCAAACTCAATTCCTCAAAGGGAAATGATGAAGCCAAGGATTTTTCCTAAATAAACCCTAAAAATACATTTATTGGGATTGAGTTAGACATGGTAATAGATAAGTCTCTCAAAGGTAATCTTGATAATACTTAAGTGGTCCTTGTAAAGTTTAGATTTTTGAGGAGGTCATCCACGTAGTCCTCGATGATTTTATGGGTAAGGTCATGAAAGATGTAGGTTATATCATGTTGGTAGGTTTATCCAAAATTATTAAGATTGAAGGGCATGACCCTATAAAATAAGGTCCCCCATGGGGTGATAAAGGCAATTTTGTGCTGATATTTAGGGGCAATCAAAAGTTGATTACAACCTGAGAAACCATCCATGAGAAATAACATCTCATGGCATACATAAGATCAACAAGTTGGTCAATGCTAGGTAAAATAAATTCATCCTTTAGGTAGGCAAAGTGGAGGTCATGAAATTCCACATAGATATGTAGTCTCCTTATGTATTCTCATCATCCTAACATTGAACTATGTTAATGGTAAGAGAATCCTCTCCTACTAGTTTAGGATAGATCAAAGGGATGGATATGGGTGCTTTGTAATTTTGATAAGTTAGGGAGAAGAAGGTAATCATGTTGACAAAAAAAAATTAGGTGGGATGATGTCCACATCCTCACACTCAGGGGAAGGGGCTGTTGGTGAGGAAGGGGTATCTTCAACAATGGTAATGATATTTTGTTTGGATTTATTTTTATTGGGTAGAATGAATCTAAGGCCTTGATTCTTGTGAGAATTTCAAGTTTCAATTGAGAGAAATGTGTATGGTTTTTTATTGTATTTCCCTAAGCCAAATCCTTTCCAGGCACACCTATGGAGGTATAGTTTGGATAAGTATGGGTTGTCCAAGTAAGAAAATGTAGAGGTAAATAGTTGAGGTGAGGATGAGATGTTAGTAATGATAAGGGGATTGTCAATTCCCCCATAGATAAAGTGGGTTTGATATCTTAGAGGCCCTAAGGGGGTAATGGATCTAATGTTGGGATCATAACCTAGTTGGTTAAGTTTCACATACTCTTGGGGAACAGGGAAAACATCAAAGATAAGGAGATGGTATTCTCCAAGGGTAAGGAGTTGGAAGGTAGATTCTAAGGGATTAGTGGTGAGTATTTGGTCTATGAGAATAGATGAACTGGTAGATTCCTCTATGGAAGGAGAGTAAATGGCTTTGGTTTCCATGGTTGAGGTCTTGGTGATAGATGCTTCAGGTGGTGTGGTTGGAGTTAGGAGGACATCATTAGGTTAGTAGGTCATGTTATATGCTACAAAAGGGCTTGGGTCAGCTTGTATGGTAACAACCTGACCTTCATATTTGAATTTGACACAATAATGGAGGGTAGAAGGTATGCAACCCATAGCTCAGATCCAAGGTCTCCCTAATAGAACATTATACTAAAATTCACCTTCAACAACATAGAAAAGTTTGGGGAGTGTGCATGGTCCAAGCTGAATGTGGAGGATAACTATTCACAAGGTAGTGGTTATGGTGTCATTAGAGGAGAAAATCAAAACCAAAGTTTGGGACATGACATTTTCTGGTAATTTGAGTTGGTCATAGGCATGGGAGGAGATGATGTTAATGCTAGCTCCCTCATCAATCATAACTTACTTGATGTAGGTTTGGTTGATGTGGGTGGTAATAAAAAGAGGAAGATGTGGATCCTTAGGGTGGATAGAGGGTATATTTGATCCTTTGAAAGTAGCTAGGGTGGATATTTTGAGAGCATATATGAAGGCCTATATAGTGGAGAGTCACCTGGTCTAACGTTGATTGCTTTTGTAGCCTCGATCATGGCCTAGTGATGGTGGGGTAAGGTAGAAATGAGCTTGTAGAGGTTCATCTTATCTAGAGTTTGGTGAATTTGCTTAAGAATGACCCTCTTAATAGATTCAGAGGGGTTAGCCTCATAAGTACCTAATATAGTAGCTTTGGGTTTAGTTGAGGATGTATATGTTTGGATTGGGTTTGGTTTAGGATGAATTGGGGGGTATGTCCATGGAATGGACACTTTGGCCTTCCCTTTATCCTTTTATTGTGATTATGTGACCACATTAATGGTATGGATAAAGGTGGAAGGTGTTACAAGAGGTTAGGTAGATCCTTTTTCACTCTAAAGTGAGAGTGGAGGATTATGAATGTGTTGGCAAATGACTGTTGAGTGCATTGGTAGAGGAGTCGATGGAAGTTCATCTTCTAAAAGATTATCCTCATTATAGAGCTAATGGATAATGGTCTGGAGAGATTTAAAATCATTGGTGTCATACCCAAGTGTCTTATGATAGGAAAAACTTTGATTTTTATTGTACCAAGCTGACTTTGAACTAAGAGGATCAAAAGGTTTGATAAGAGGTAATGTGAGGCAAGAGATTTGCAACAACATCTAAAGGATGGTTGTATAGGATTCCTCTAGAGGTGGGAAAGGTATTCAAACTTTGGCTTTGTTTGGGAAGATGGGTGATCCAAAACTCAAAAGTTTTGGCTGATAAATATCTCAATAACATAGAAATAACATAGTAAAAATGAATTCTCTGAGAAGAGATGTAGTTTTATTCAAGATCACAATACAAATATATGCTTATCTCCTGGAAGAGATGTCTGTCTTCACATTTTGGGTTACCTCTTCTTTTATACACAATTTGAAAGCATGGGGAGGATTTGGAAGGTCACGAATCTTAAGGGAGATGAAGTGGTTCAACTTCCAATATTTAAAACAATACAAAATTTGAGGAATTACTATTTTTAGAAACTTACTATTTTTAGACTACACTACTAAAATTGAAATTTAGACACTTCCATTGGGTTTTATAGGGTAAAAATTCATTGAGTATATCTCATGCCATTTCATGACATACTCCTCATTCTTATCTTTCCAACGGTTCAAACGGCGAGTCAATTGGAGCTACGGTGCAAAAGTTATGGCTCCCGAAAGTTCTGTCATCAATTGGGGTGGAACTGTCACCTGAATTGTCGCCTAAATTGATGCCTGGATCATTCCTCCCTCCTTAAAAAGCAATGGTCCCCATTGCATCAATGCTCCCCATCAGATGTGGTAGTTGTTTCTTGATTTGATTCTCTGTGAGCCACTCACCTTGATGGCTAAGCTGGCCCCTTTTGACCACTCAATAAAGTGGAATAGAGCGTCCTCTTGTTGTCTTCATCTAGGTATCCACAATCTAATCCTCTTCCATTGGATCAAAACTCTATGGATCAAGTTCATCAATTTCAAGTTGTTCTGCTAAAACTAAAGTGTCCAAGAGAGGTGGATGATATGGTTTCAGGAGCTCCACATTGAATATTGGATGCAGACCAAGGTAGGCTGGTACGTTCAACTCAAAAGCATTTTCTCCAACTCTTTTGGTGATGGTGTAGGGACCATATCACAGAGGCCAAATCTTTCTATGTGGTCTTGAAAGTCATTCCTTCTAAAGCCATAACCAAACCTTGTCACCCATAGCAAAATGGTGTGCAATTCGGTGTTTGTCATGGCATTGCTTATACTTTTGATTCATCTTCTCCAGGATGTCATGAACTTGTTGCTAGAGGTGTTGCATTTGTTCAATAAAATTTGTAGCTTTTGCTACCTCAGATCTTCCATGAGGTGTGTATTCCATGGTGGAAAATGGAACCACTATATCAATTGGTGCCATGGGTTGGAACCCAAAACATACTTGGAATGGACTGTGCTTGGTCGAGCTATGTAGTGCTCGATTGTATCCATGTTGTATGAAAAGAAGTCCCTCATCTCATGTGTGTGGATGTTTGGAGTGATACATCCAAATCATATGCACAATCAAGTGGTTTACCACTTTTGTTTGACCATCAGTCTATGGATGGAAGGTTGTGGACTTCATCAGCTTAGTATCCATCATCTTCCATAGAGTGGACCAGCAGATGCTCAAGAACCTGCTATCTCGATCTGAGATAATGGACTTGGGAAGACCAAAATGGAGCCATACATGACTAAAATATAGTTGAGAAATTTCTTCAGCAGATATATTTTTCTTATAGGCAATCCTGATAGCCATTTTTGAAAAATGATCAACTACCACAAAAATACAATCCTTACCATGTTTTGAAGTGGGCAACCCTGAGAGAAAATCCATTGAGATGGATTCCCAAGGCCTAGTTAGTTCTAGAAATGGCATGTACAATCCTTGCTTCTTATTTGTTGGCTTGGATATCACACATGGGGTGCAAGATTTTAGATATCTTTCCACATCCTTTCGCATATGGGGCTAGTAGAAGTGTTTTTGAAGAACTACAAATGTTTTCTCAATACCAAAGTGTCCAACTGTCTTACTGAAGTGTGCTTCCCATATCATCTTTTATTGCTCTAAAACTGGAACACAGATGTGCCCCATATGACAGAGGACATTATCTTGCAAATATAAATAATAAACATGTGTACCTTTTTGAAGTGCTTGATATGTATCAGCAAAGGTAGGATCTATTTCATACAGGGCACCCCAAGTGGCAGTCTCATGTCTGCACAGGTCCAGAACTATTGTGAGTGCAGTTATTGGTGGGCAGCTCAGAAAATCTACAGCTATATTTAAGCTCCCCTTTTTGTGTTTGATTATCAGGTGGAATTGCTGAAGATATGTGGCCCACTTTTGATGCCTCTCATTTCAAATCTTGCTTTGCATTTGGATGAATTCCAATGGTCTGTGGTCAGTGTGGATGACTACTTCTTTCCCCAAGATGTAGAATTTCCATTATTTTTAGGCTTACATAATGCCATAGAGCTCCTTATCATATGTTGGATATTTCTTGACTATATCAGTGAAAGTTTCACTATGATATGTAATAGGATGGCCATGTTGCATGATGATATCTCCCATGGCATATTCAGCTGCATCTTGTTAGGATGTGGAGCCTAAAAGCTTCACTTATGCATACTTAAGCAGTTTCGGGTCTACACAGTCACCAGCGTCGGTCAGGAGCGACCGACGTCGGTCAGTATCAGTGCAGGAGACGCCGATGTCGGCAGGTAGTCGGCTGACGTCGGTCATAGGCAAGCATGCAGGAACCGGCGTCGGTTACCTGTGCATCCAGAATCTATTTCCGAGGACAGTAGTGATAGTTTGCATGACGAGTTTGAGTCTTAGTCTTGATCCGCATTTCCAATATTAGCAAGACTGTATTTAGAAGCCTTTGTTCAAGAGGCATAACTGTTTGTTGTAAGTGCATGCATATGTTTGCTAATTCTATATGTAGGATTAGATCTTCTTAGCTTAGTACAAGTCTATGAGAGAATTGTAATGTTGAAGAATAGTACAGAGTGTTGAATCAATCCAGACTTGTTGGAATTGATTGTGCTTGAGAGAGATAGCTCTTGAGGGATAGAGATCTAGTGTGAGATCTTGTGCATCTGAGAGAGGTGTGGAAGAAAGGTGTTTCTTCATTGTATTCCTTATGTAAAGAGTTTTAATACAAGTTTTTAGGGTGGTTTCTTGTATCTCTTGTTATTGCTATTATTTGATTCTAGTTACTTGTCTATCTGATTTATTTCCACGTTTATTGCTTTCATAAGTGTAATCATTGTTGGTTGATCCCCAACAAGTGGTATCAGAGCTCAGGTTCACTAACAGGTGGTTCAGATCTGTGTAGTGTTTATTGATTACAGGGTAGTCACAGAAGTTCTTGCAGGGATTTCTATTTGAGTGGGAGAAGCAATGGCAAAAGAAAGTAAGCTCAGAATAGAAAAGTTTAATGGCAAAAACTATCAACACTGGAGAATGCAGATAGAGGATTATCTGTATCAGAAAGACTTATACTTACCGTTAAGTGGAATTGCCAAGAAGCCCAAAGACATGGAGGATGAGGATTGGGAAGTTCTTGATAGAAAGGCTCTGGGGTCAATAAGGCTCAGTCTAGCATCTACTGTGATATCCAATTTATCATAGGCAAAAACTACGGTAGAGTTAATGTCTACTTTAGCAAATATGTATGAAAAACCCTCCGCTTCTAATAAGGTATATCTTATGAAGCAGTTATTTAATTTGCATATGAATGAAGGTGGATCTGTTTCTACTCATCTGAATGATTTCAATGGTATTGTTAACCAATTAAATTCAGTCAGTATTGTATTTGATGATGAAATAAAAGCTCTTTTAATATTATGTTCTTTGCTGGAAAGCTGGCACAGCTTAGTAATGGCAGTTAGTAATACTGCATCTGCATCACATATTCTGAAAGTAGAGGATGTTTTTAGTGTTATCTTGAATGAGGAAATTCATAGGAAAAGCACAGAAGAGACATCTGGGAACACTTTGAATTTGGAGAGCAGAGGGAGGCAGAAAGATAGGAGCAAAAGGAGATCAAGATCTAAGTCTAAGGTGAGAGGAAGATCCAAATCCAGGAATGGCAGGAAGCCACAATGCTGGAACTATGGAAAGATGGGGCACATAAGCAGAGATTGCTGGTCTAAGCCTAAGGAGGACAATCAGCACGAAGGAAAGGATGAAGCAAAGGTAGCAGGTATTGCACAGGATGCTTTAATTTTCTCTTTGCACAATAATATAGAATCTTGGGTTGTAGATTCTGGTGCATCTTTCCATGCTACCCCTAACAGAGAATATTTCAGTGACTATGTCCAAGGTGATTTTAGAATAGTGTATTTAGGGGATGATGAGCCTTGTAAGATAATTGGCAAAGGTAAAGTGCAGTTAAAGATGTAGAATGGCAACACATGGGTGTTGAGAGACGTGATGCATGTTCCTAGCTTGAAGAGAAATTTGATTTTTGCAGGTAAGTTAGGGGATGAGGGTTGTACTGTAACTCTCACAGCAGAATCTTGGAAGGTGACCAAGGGAGCACTTGTTATGGCCAGAGGTAAGAGAGTAGGTACTCTCTATTTGTGTAACTGTGTTACTAATATTTCTCCTTCTGTTTTATCCAATTCAGATGTGGATGCAAAATTGTGGCACTCAAGGCTCGGCCACATGAGTGAGAAGGGGATGTCAATTCTTAAGTCCAAAGGTATGCTTTCAGATTTAAAAGGCATAGATCTAGAGTTTTGTGAGCACTGTGTATTTGGAAAACAGAAAAGGGTTAGCTTTCTCAAAACTGGATCTACTAGGAAGAGGCATAAGTTGCAGATTGTTCATACAGACGTGTGGGGACTGGCTCAAGTTGCTTCCATTGGAGGATCACAGTACTACGTTTCGTTCGTAGATGATGCCACAAGGAAGGTATAGATCTACTGTATTAGAAAGAAATCTGATGTTTTTGAGACTTTTAAGATTTGGAAAGCTATGGTTGAGAATGAAACAGGCAATAGATTGAAGTGCCTGAGATCTGACAATGGTGGAGAATTCTGTGGTCATAAGTTCAGAGATTATTGTTACATGAATGGAATCCGTAGGCAAAGGATGGTTCCAAGGACACCTCAATAGAATGGTATTGATGAAAGGATGAACAGGATAATAATGGAGCGTGCAAGATGTATGAGATTGCATGCTAGCTTGCCCTTACAGTTTTGGGCACAAGCTATTGACACTGCAGTGTACCTGATTAACAGAGGACCCTCTACAGCTCTGGATGGTGGAATTCCAGAAGAGGCATGGACAGGTAAACAGGTAGATCTCTCATATCTCAAAGTTTTTGGTTGTGAAGCCTTTGTGCATATCGATAAGGAAAATAGAAAAAAGCTGGATGCTAAGTCTATGAGATGCACGTTTATTGGCTATGGCTCAGATGATTTTGGTTTTAGACTATGGAATATAGAAACTAACAAGGTAATCAGGAGTCAGGATGTTGTTTTCAATGAGAGAGTGATGTATTGTGATCAGCTAAGAAAGCTGAATCAATCTGGGCAGAGCAATGAGGAATTGGATGAGGTGACGGTCCAAAATAAGCTCACGGGAAAAAGAAATAATCACTTGCAGGAAAACACAGAGACCGACGTCGACAGGGTAGGAACCGACGTCGGCAGAACAGGTACCGATGTCGGTCACACAGAGACCGATGTCAGTAAATCAGGAACTGAGGTCGGTCAGGCAGAATCGACGTCGGCCAGAGGCAGGCCTAGAAGTGACCGAGGTCGATCATTGTCAGATAATTTGGGTGGACAGCGTGTTGTGGACGAGTCTCAGACACCCATCAGGAGGACATAAAGAGTAAGTAAGCCTCCAATTTGATATTCTCCTTCTTTATTTTACCTATTGCTAACTGATGGTGGAGAACCAGAGAGTTTTGATGAAGCAATACAGGTGGAGTCCAAGGATCAGTGGGAGCTAGGCATGAAAGAGGAAATGGATTCCTTGAGTGAGAACCAGACATGGGATTTGGTTGAGTTGCCAGCAAGAAAGAGGACATTGAAGAATAGATAGACTTACAGATTGAAAGAAGGTGAAAATGGAAAGATGAGATACAAGGCCAGGTTAGTAGTGAAAGGATTTGCACAGAAACTAGGTATTGACTTTGGTGATATTTTTTCTCCTGTTGTTAAGATGACTTCTATACGGACTGTACTGTCTTTGGTTGCTACTGAGGATTTGCATCTTGAGCAGCTAGATGTTAAGACAGCTTTTCTTCATGGAGATTTGGATGAAGAAATATACATGGAACAGCTGGAAGGATTCGAGGTCAAAGGTAAGGAGAACTTAGTGTGTAGGTTGAAGAAAAGCTTGTATGGCCTCAAGCAAGCTCCTAGGCAATGGTACTTGAAATTTGACAGGTTTATGACTAAGCATGGCTATAGCAAGTGTCAATCCGACCATTGTGTGTATTTCAAGAGATTGGATAATGGTAGGTACATTATTCTATTGTTGTATGTAGATGATATGCTGGTTGCAGGATCTCACATGCAGGACATCTCTGAACTTAAGGTAAAGTTAGCTCAAATGTTTGCTATGAAGGATTTGGGAGCAGCAAAGAAAATCCTAGGCATGAGCATAAAGAGAGACAGGAAGAATCACATGTTGATATTGTCTCAAGAAGATTATGTGGACAAGGTGTTGAAGCAGTTCAATATGCAGGATGCTAAACCAATAAATACACCTTTGGCTGGACATTTCAAGTTGAGTAAAGAACAATGTCCCAATTCACATGATGAGGTAGAGTACATGAGTAAGGTTCCATATTCTTCCACAGTAGGGAGTTTGATGTATGCAATGGTGTGTACTAGACCGGATATTGCCCAAGCAGTGGGAGTAGTAAGTAAGTATATGGCCAATCCAGGGAAGGAACATTGGAAAGCAGTTCAATGGATCCTTAGATATCTGAGAGGAACTAGCAGTAAGCATTTTTGCTATGGAGGTTCAGATACTTCTCTACATGGTTATGTAGATTCAGATATGGCAGGTGATTTGGATGGCAGGAGGAGCACTACAGGTTATGTTTTTACTGTAGGTGGAACGGCGGTTAGGTATATATCTAAGTTGCAGAAGGTGGTTGCCTTGTCAACTACAGAAGCTGAGTATATTGCAGTCACGGAGGCTAGCAAGGAGATGATATGGATGACACGGTTCATGGATGAGCTTGGTAGGGAGCATGAGAGTTGCAGATTGTATAGTGACAATCAGAGTGCAATCCATTTGGCTAAGAATTCGGTCTTTCATTCAAGAACAAAACACATACAGCTAAGGTACCATTTCATACGGCAGGTATTGGAAGATGGTGAGTTGAAGCTGGAGAAGATCCATACAGATAGGAATCCTGCAGATATGTTGACCAAGCCGGTTACTAAGGAGAAGTTGAATCTTCATTCAACTTCTGTTGGTCTTCATGATTGAGTTGAAGATGGGGGAGCTAGAAGATGTTGCTGTACAAGTACTGGTGCAGCTGTTTATCTCCAAGTGGGAGATTGTTAGGATGTGGAGCCTAAAAGCTTCACTTATGCATACTTAAGCAGTTTCAGGTCTACACAGTCACCGGCGTCGGTCAGGAGCGATCGACATCGGTCAGTATCAGTGCAGGAGATGCCGACGTCGGCAGGTAGTCGGTCGACGTCAGTCATAGGCAAGCAGGTAGGAACCGGCGTCGGTTACCTGTGCGTCCATAATCTATTTTCGAGGATAGCAGTGATAGTTTGCATGACGAGTTTGAGTCTTAGTCTTGATCCGCGTTTCCAATATTAGCAAGACTGTATTTAGAAGCCTTTGTTCAAGAGGCATAACTGTTTGTTGTAAGTGCATGCATATGTTTGCTAATTCTATATGTAGGATTAGATCTTCTTAGCTTAGTACAAGTCTATGAGAGAATTGTAATGTTGAAGAATAGTACAGAGTGTTGAATCAATCCAGACTTGTTGGAATTGATTGTGCTTGAGAGAGATAGCTCTTGAGGGATAGAGATCTAGTGTGAGATCTTGTGCATCTGAGAGACGTGTGGAAGAAAGCTGTTTCTTCATTGTATTCCTTATGTAAAGAGTTTTAATACAAGTTTTCAGGGTGGTTTCTTGTATCTCTTGTTCTTGCTATTATTTGATTCTAGTTACTTGTCTATCTGATTTATTTTCGAGTTTATTGCTTTCATAAGTGTAATCATTGTTGGTTGATCCCCAACACATCTGTCATCAACTCAAAAGGTTGATGCAAATCTAGCAAGGCAAGAATAGGGGCTGAGCAAAGTTTGTTCTTCAAATTCTCAAATGCCCTTTGTTGTATTTCACCCCATTGAAATGTAGCTTTAGCTCCTCCTTTAGCCACTTGGGTTAGTGACCAAGCAACATGTGAATATCCAAGAACAAACCTGCGGTAGAAATTTGAAAGACCCAAAAAGCTACGAAGCTCTGTGAGGGTCCTTGGTGTGGGCCATTCTTGAATAAACTAAATCTTTTTTGGATCAACATGGACCCTTTCCTCATTCACAACGTACCCAAGGTACTGAATTGTTGTCATCTCGAATGTGCATTTGTCAAGATTTGCATACAAATTTTGCTCCCGAAGAGTTTGAAGCACCTTACGAACATGTTGCAAATGTTCTTCCCATGTTTTGCTATAGATGAGTATGTCATCTAAGTAGACAAACACAAACAAGTTGGTGAAGGGTCGTAGGATGTCATCCATCATCCTCATGAAGGTTGCAGGTGCATTAGTTAAGCCAAAAGGCATAACCAACCATTCAAAGAGCCCCTCCTTAGATTTGAATGCAGTCTTCCAGACATCAGTGGGATCAATGGGAATTTGGTGATAACCAGATTTGAGATCAATTTTGGTGAAGAACTTCGCACCATGGAGCTGGTCCAACAAGTCATCAATCTTGGGGAGAGGATAGCAATTCTTCACAAAGATTTTATTCAAGGCTCGATAGTCAATGCAAAGCCTCCATGTTACATCTTTCTTTGGTGCAAAGACAATTGGGCTACCACAAGGTGAAGAGCTTGGCCTAATGTGACCCTTTTGGATCAATTCTTGAATCTATCTTTTTATCTCATCATTCTCTAAAATTGATCTGTGATACACAGGACTGTTAGGCAAAGGTGATCTTGGGATCAAATCGATAGAATGTTTTACCTGGCAATGTAGTGGAACTCCTGTGGGTGACTTGAATAAGTCATCATATTCTCCTATGATTCATCTTATCTACTTCTGTTGTTGTGTTGATTGTGTAGTCAAGACTGAAACATCGGCCTTCTTGGATTTTTGTGGCTTGACCACCATGAGGACAAATTGCTTTGTTTTCTCCACCAATCTCTTGCATTGCTTCACACTGATCAGGGAGACAGATGTGGGAGGTGGTACCTCTGGTGCCCTATAACACCATGTTCCAAGAGTGAGGGTGATCCTTTGGGTTCATGATTCATAGATGCCATGTCACTCATACATGAATGGCTAACCAAGGAGTACATCACAAACATCTAGATTGACCACATCACACAAGACTTCATCTTGGAATGGTTTTATAGCATATGAAAGAAGACACTGATCGGTGACATGAAGGTCTCTCCTTGGGCTTAACCATCCAATACTGTAGGGATTTGGATGAGGCTTCATGGATAGATTTAGACTTTTCACAACTTTAGCAGATATTAAATTCTTTTGACTCCCACTATCAAGAATGAAATGTAAAGGCTTACTTTTACCCATAATTTGGAGTGGAACAATATTTCCTTGTCATCTGGTCTTTCCTCACAGTTCTATGATGAAGTGATAATGGTGTCAGGTTCAGTATCTATAATTTCTTCTTTGTCCTCTTCAACTGTGGGTTGTGTATGAGGCAGAGTGGTGGACGTCGAGTATTGTGACTTAGAAAGCTATGACTTGATGGCTCGACATTCTTCTTTGGAATGAGTTCCAGTTTTGTGGTAATCACACCATTTTCTAGCCTTCCCTTTCTGGGATTTCTTGTCTTGAAACTCCTTTTTCTTCCAATTTGGGCCTCGTGTTTGACCTTCCTTGTCACTTTTCCATTTTGAGGATTGACTCTTCATATTCTTTCTGCCATGCTTCTGCTCAATCTTCACTGCAAATTTGTATGCCTCATCAAGGGTTTCCAAATTGAAGAGTTCCATTTCCCCTCGTATGTACCATTGTAGTCCACCATGATATTTGAGAGTCTTATGTTTCTCACTGTCTTGAATGCCCAACCTTGCAGACAAAGAATGAAAAGTGTCTGTGTAAAGATTAAACAAATTAGTCCTTACCTTGGCGAAGTTGTTGCCACTGTATGTAGAGATCATCATATGCTCTGATGGGATAGAATTCTTCTTTCACCACTTCCACAAAATCATCCTAGGTAGGTTCCACCTCAAGGCTAATGTCATTTGTACTGAACCTCTTTTTGCACACATCCCACTAGTTTTTCACAGGCAATGTTGATTTCAAAAGAGCAAAAGTAATCTTTTCTCCATCGGTAAACTTATTTACAGAGAAGTAGGAAGACAGTTGATCCAACCAATTTTCTACTACATCAGCATTAATTTTACCTCAAATTTAGGAATATCAAAATTTACCTAGACTTTGAAGGGTGTTGGGGCACTGAAAGGACGTTCCCTGGATGAGGAGCCAGGAAATGGAGCCATGGAGCCAGGATTTCTCATCGGAAGTGTTTAAATAATTTGGGTAAATTGTTGCAACATCTGTGCTTGTTGTCATTAAAGGGCCTCATTCACCATATCCTTAAAAGGATTGGATGTCTCGGTGTCATCTGCCATTTGAAGTTGTTTGGAGTGAATAGGTGGAAAATTTGGAAGCTCTGTTGTTTCCCACCCAAGCTTCTTGTAGCCTGACCTCGTCCTTGGGATCATACACTCTCAAGACAAACTGCTCTGATACCACTGATCCAAAACTTAAAAGTTTTGGTTGATAAATATCTCAATAACATAGAAATAACACAGTAACAATGAATTCTTTGAGAAGAGATGTAGTTTTACTCAAGATCGTAATACAAATATATACTTATCTCTGGGAAGAGATGTCAGTCTTCACATTTTGGGTTACCTCTTCTTTTATACACAATTTGAAAGCATGGGGAGGATGTGGAAGGTCACCAATCTCAAGGGAGATGAAGTGGTTTGACTTCAAATATTTAAAACAATACAAAATTCGAGGAATTACTATTTTTAGAAACTTACTATTTTTAGACTGCACTATTAAAATTGAAATTTGAGGCACTTCCATTGGGTTTTTAGGGGTAAAACTTCATCAAATAGAGCTTATGCCATTTCACGACATTATCCTCATTATTATCTTTCCAACGATTCAAACAGAGAGTCAATTGGAGTTACGGTGCAAAAGTTATGGCTCCCAGAAGTTTCGTCATCAATTGGGGTGGAACTGTCACCCGAATTGTCACCTAAATTGATGCCTGGATCAATGGGCATGTTGGTAATAATGGGTTTAGTGAGAGAAGGTTTTGTTAAGGTGGTGTTTCTAGTCAATGGTTATAGTTTGGGTATGTTGGTTGTTGGGGTGTTTGAGGTTGATAGTCTAGCTATTGGTAATTGGGGAAGGATTGGTGTATCAGATAGTAGGTTTTCTAGTGTAACAAATGGAGATGGATGATGTATGTTAAAAGGAGATTGAATTTTAGGAAAATTTGAGGGGTGAGGCCCTAAGATAGAGGGTAAAGTAAAGGGAGGTAGAATTCTAGTCACATGGCTCTTTAATGGTTTTATCCCCTTGGTTGGATTGGATCAGAGTTTGGGTATGGGTTTGGATGGGGTTAATTCCACTTTCAAATATGGGTGGACCAATATTTGTATAGGGAAGGAACCAAGAGTTTTGGAAGTTTTAGTTTGTGGTGTGGTCATTGGAGAGGTGGCTATTTTGGTTGACTAAGAAGGTGAGGGGTTGGTAAAAGTTATGATTGGTTTGAGAGGTGGTGGAAAATTGATGGATTGGTTGGTTATAGGTGTACTAGAAGGTTCAAGTTTGTTGATATAAAAAAGTCCTAACTATTACCAAAAAGTGGCTTGATCCATGCCTAGTTTTGTGACCATACCTAAATTTTGAACAAGTTTAGAAAAAGGTCTATATATTGGTCTAGCCCATTGGGTAATAGGTGTCGAGGATACACCTATGGGTTGAGGAGGAGGGTTGATATCCTTGTCTATTTCCTTAGCAAGGGAGGTAAGTTTGGGCTGGGTGGCTACTTCATGAGGGGTGCTTGTGAAAGAGTTGTTTCCCTGAGCATGATGTCCATAAATATGGTTTCATCCATGGTTAGGGGAGATGGTGGGTTAGGAATTGTTATTTATTTAAGGAGGCTATCCAAAGGGGTTTTTGATGATTTAAAAGCCTCTATGAGTGAAGCTAATGAGAAATTAACCTCTTCGGTTTGGGCCTCTAAAGGAAGGGAAAGTGACTCCACCACCTCGATAGGCAAAGTGGGGGAAAAGTAGGTAGATTGGATGGTAGGTTCCTCAATGAAAATAATATCAAGGACCATATTGATCATGTGGACATCATGAGAACATTCAGATTGTGTGTCCTTAGTTTTGATAGGGGCATGGTTAGGAAAAGGCTTCTTGAAGATATCAAGATCTTGATTTTGAGTGGTATTGGGATTATCCAACACGAATTCCTCTTTATCAATAAGGATATAAATAACATTATTGAAAGTATTACATCAACTGACGTCATGTCCAATTACCTTATGAAAATCATAAAGGTCATTATCATTGTACTACGTAGGTACTGGATGAGAGGAATCAAACTACTGGGGAGTTTTAATGGGTGGAAGCTATATAAGGTTAGCTTTTAGTAACTTCTCTATAATTGAATCATAAGATTCTCCAAGTGGAGTGAACTATTTTTGGTTGCTTTATTTTGGTATCCTTGTGTTTTTGTTGGAGGTAATGGAAGAAATTTGTTGGTTGACATTGGGTGAAGGAGTGATCTTGAGGATAACGACATTCGTGATTCCCTTGATTTTGGTTTCAGTATTTGATCCAGGCAACAATTTAGGCGACAATTCGGGTGACAGTTCCACCCCAATTGATGACAGAACTTTCGAGAGCCATAACTTTTGCATCGTAGCTCTAATTGACTCGCTGTTTGAACCATTCAAAAGCTAAGAATGAGGGGAACATCGTGAAATGGCATGAGATTTTCTCAATGAAGTTTAACCCCTTAAAACCCAATGGAAGTGCCTAAAATTTCAATTTTAATAGTGCAGTCTAAAAATAGTAAGTTTCTAAAAATAGTAATTCCTTGAATTTTGTATTGTTTTAAATATTGGAAGTCATACCACTTCATCTCCCTTGAGATTGGTGACCTTACACATCCTCCCCATGCTTTCAAATTGCGTAATAAATGAATATGTAACTTGAAATGTGAAGACAAACATCTCTTCCCAGAGATAAGCATATATTTGTATTGCGATCTTGAGTAATACTACATCACTTCTCAGAGAATTCATTGTTATTGTGTTATTTCTATGGTATTGCGATATTTATCAACTAGAACTTTAGAGCTTTTGGTGTGATGGCCAATCTTCTATTGCACAAGTATAAGCAACGCCATGACAAACATAGGATTGCACACTATTTTGCTGTGGGTGACAAGGTTTGGTTGCGGCTTCAGAAGGAATGACTTGCAACCCCCCACAGAAAGATTTGGCCTCTGTGATATGGTCCCTACACCATCACCAGAAGAGTTGGAGAAAATGCTTTTGAGTTGAACCTACAAGCCTACCTTGGTCTGCATCCAATATTCAATGTGGAGCTCCTCAAACCATATCATTCTCCTCTCTTGGACACTTCAGTTGTAGCAGAACAACTCAACATTGATGAGCTTGATCCACAAAGTTTTGCTCCAATGGAAGAGGATCAGATTGTGGATACCTGGATGAAGACAACAAGAGGATGCTCTATTCCACTCTATCGAGTGGTTAAAAGGGGCCAGCTTAGCCATCAAGGTGACTGGCTCACAGAGAATCAAATCAAGAAACAACTACCACATTTGATGGGGAACATTGATGCAATGGAGACCATTGATTTTCAAGGAGGGAGGAATGATCCAGGCAACAATTTAGGCGACAATTTGGGTGACAGTTCCACCCCAATTGATGACGAAACTTTTGGGAGCCATAACTTTTACATCGTAGCTCCAATTGACTCACCGTTTGAACCGTTGGAAAGCTAAGAATGAGGGGAACATCGTGAAATGACATGAGTTTCACTCAATGAAGTTTGACCCCTAAAAACCCAATGGAAACGCCTCAAATTTCAATTTTAGTAGTGCAGTCTAAAAATAGTAAGTTTCTAAAAATAGTAATTCCTTGAATTTTGTATTGTTTTAAATATTGGAAGTCATACCACTTCATCTCCCTTAAGATTGGTGACCTTCCACGTCCTCCCCATGCTTTTAAATTGTGTATAAATGAGGATGTAACCCGAAATGTGAAAACAGACATCTCTTCCCAGAGATAAGCATATATTTGTATTGTGATCTTGAGTACTACTACATCTCTTCTCAGAGAATTCATTGTTACTGTGTTACTTCTATGCTATTGAGATATTTATCAACCAGAACTTCAAATATTTTGGTGTGATGGCCAGTCTTCTATTGCACAAGTATAAGACACACCATGATAAATATAGGATTGCACATCATTTTGCTATGGGTGACAAGGTTTGGTTGCGGCTTCAAAAGGAATGACTTGTAAGCCCCCACAGAAAGATTCAACCTCTGAGATATGGTCCCTACACCATTACCATAAGAGTTGGAGAAAATGCTTTTGAGTTGAACCTACCAGCCTACCTTGGTCTGCATCTAATATTCAATGTGGAGCTCCTCAAACCATATCATCCACCTCTCTTAGACACTTCAGTTGTAGCAGAACAACTAAACATTGATGAGCTTGATCCAAAAAGTTTTGCTCCAGTGGAAGAGGATCAGATTGTGGATACCTGAATGAAGACAACAAGAGGAAGCTCTATTCCGCTCTATCGAGTGGTCAAAAGGGGTCGCTTAGCCATCAAGGTGAGTGGCTCACAGAGAATCAAATCAAGAAACAACTACCACATTTGATGGGGAACATTGATGCAATGGGGACCATTGTTTTTCAAGGAGGGAGGAATAATCCAGGCAATAATTTAGGCAACAATTCGGGTGACAGTTTCACCCCAATTGATGATGGAACTTTCGGAAGCCATAACTTTTGCATCGTAGCTCCAATTGACTCGCCGTTTGAATTTTTGGAAAGATAAGAATTAGAGGAACATCGAGAAATATCATGAGATCTGCTCGATGAAGTTTGACCCCCAAAAACCCAATGGAAGTGCCTCAAATTTTAATTTTAGTAGTGCAGTCTAAAAATAGTAAGTTTCTAAAAATAATAATTCCTCAAATTTTGTATTATTTTAAATATTGGAAGTCATACCACTTCATCTCTCTCAAGATTGGTGACCTTCCACATCCTCCCCATGATTTCAAATTGTGTATAAATGAAGATGTAACCTGAAATATGAAGACAGACATCTCTTCCCAGAGATAAGCATATATTTGTATTGTGATCTTGAGTAATACTACATCTCTTCTATGAGAATTCATTGTTACCGTGTTATTTCTATGCTATTAAGATATTTATCAACTAGAAATTTAGAGATTTTGGTGTGACGGCTAGTCTTCTATTACACAAGTATAAGCAATGCCATGACAAACACAAGATTGCACACCATTTTGTTATGGGTGACAAGGTTTGGTTGTGGCTTCAGAAGGAACGACTTGCAAGCCCCCACATAAAGATTCAGCCTCTACGATATGGTCCCTACACCATCACCAAAAGAGTTGGAGAAAATGCTTTTGAGTTGAACATATCAGCCTACCTTGGTCTGCATCCAATATTCAATGTGGAGCTCCTCAAACCATATCATACACCTCTCTTGGACACTTCATTTTTAGCAAAACAACTCAACATTGATGAGCTTGATCCACAAAGTTGTGCTTTAGTGGAAGAGCATCAGGTTGTGGATACCTAGATGAAGACAACAAGAGGACACTCTATTTCGCTCTATTGAGTGGTCAAAAGGGGCCAGCTTAGCCATCAAGGTGAGTGGCTCATAGAGAATCAAATCAAGAAACAACTACCACATTTGATGAGGAACATTGATGCAATGTAGACCATTACTTTTCAAGGAGGGAGGAATGATCTAGGCAACAATTTAGGTGACAATTTGGGTGACATTTCCACCCCAATTGATGACAGAACTTTTGGGAGCCATAACTTTTGCATCGTAGCTCCAATTGACTCGTTGTTTGAACTGTTGGAAAGGTAAGAATGATGGGAACATTGTGAAATGGCATGAGCTTTTCTTGATGAAGTTTGACCCTAAAAACACAATAGAATTGCCTCAAATTTCAATTTTAATAGTGCAGTCTAAAAATTGAAAGTTTCTAAAAATATTAATTCCTCAAATTTTGTATTGTTTTAAATATTGGAAGTTATACCACTTCATATACCTCAAGATTGGTGACCTTCCACATCCTCCCCATGCTTTTAAATTGTGTATAAATGAAGATGTAACCCAAAATGTGAAGACAGACATCTCTCCCCAGAGATAAGCATATATTTGTATTGCGATCTTGAGTAATACTACATCTCTTCTCAGAGAATTCATTGTTACTGTGTTATTTCTATGTTATTGAGATATTTATCAACTAAAACATCAGAGCTTTTGGTGTGATGGCCAGTCTTCTATTGCACAAGTATAAGCAATGCCATGACAACCACAGGATTACACACCATTTTTTTGTCGGTGACAAGGTTTGGTTGCGGCTTCAGAAGGAACAACTTGCAGGCTACCATAAAAAGATTTAGCCTCTACGATATGGTCCCTACACCATCACCAGAAGAGTTGGGGAAAATGCTTTTGAGTTAAACATACCAGCCTACCTTGGTTTACATCCAATATTCAATGTGGAGCTCCTCAAACCATATCATCCACCTCTCTTAGACACTTCATTTTTAGCAAAACAACTCGACATTGATGAGTTTGATCCACAAAGTTTTGCTCCAGTGGAAGAGGATCATATTGTGGATATCTGGATGAAGACAACAAGAGGATAGTCTATTTCTCTCTATCGAGTGGTCAAAAGGGGCCAACTTAGCCATCAAGGTGAGTGGCTCATAGAGAATCAAATCAAGAAACAACTACCACATTTGATGGGGAACATTGACGCAATGTGGACCATTGCTTTTAAAGGATGGAGGAATGATCCAGGCAACAATTTAGGCGACAATTCGAGTGACAGTTCCACCCAAATTGATGACAGAACTTTTGGGAGCCATAACTTTTGCATCATAGCTCCAATTGATTCACCGTTTGAACCGTTGGAAAGCTAAGAATGAGGGGAACATTGTGAAATAGCATGAGCTTTTCTTGATGAAGTTTGACCCCCCAAAAACACAATAGAATTACCTCAAATTTCAATTTTAATAGTGCAATCTAAAAATAGTAAGTTTCTAAAAATATTAATTCCTCAAATTTTGTATTGTTTTAAATATTGGAAGTCATACCACTTCATCTCCCTCGAGATTGGTGAACTTCCACATCCTCCCCATGCTTTCAAATTGTGTATAAATGAAGATGTAACCCAAAATGTGAAGACAGACATCTCTTCCCAGAGATAAGCATATATTTGTATTGCGATCTTGAGTAATACTACATCTCTTCTTAGAGAATTCATTGTTACTATGTTATTTTTATGCTATTGAAATATTTATCAACCAAAACTTCAAAGCTTTTGGTGTGACGGCTAGTCTTCTATTGCACAAGTATAAGAAACGCCATGAATAACACAGGATTGCACACCATTTTGTTTTGGGTGACAAGGTTTGGTTGTGGCTTTAGAAGGAACAACTTGCAGGCCCCCACAGAAAGATTTGGCCTCTTCGATATGGTCCCTACACCATCACCAAAAGAGTTGGAGAAAATGATTTTGAGTTGAACCTACCAGGCTACCTTGGTCTGCATCTAATATTTAATGTGGAGCTCCTCAAACCATATCATCCACCTCTATTAGACACTTTAGTTGTATTAGAACAACTTGACATTGATGAGCTTGATCCACAAAGTTTTACTCCATTGGAAGAGGATCAGATTGTGGATACCCGGATGAAGACAACAAGAGGACACTCTATTCTGCTCTATCGAGTCATCAAATGGGGCCAGCTTAGCCATCAAGGCGAGTGGCTCATAGAGAATCAAATCGAGAAACAACTACCACATTTGATGGGGAACATTGACGCAATGGGGACAATTTAGGCGAAAATTCGGGTGACAGTTCCACACCAATTGATGACGAAACTTCTGGGAGCCATAACTTTTGCATCATAGCTCCAATTGACATGCCATTTGAATCGTTGGAAAGCTAAGAATGAGAGGAACATCATGAAATGGCATGAGATTTTCTCAATGAAGTATGCCTCTCAAAAACCCAATATAAGTGCCTCAAATTTCAATTTTAATAGTGCAGTCTAAAAATTGTAAGTTTCTAAAAATAGTAATTCCTTAAATTTTGTATTGTTTTAAATATTGGAAGTCATACCAGTTCATCTCCCTCAAGATTGGTGACCTTCCACATCCTCCCCATGCTTTCAAATTATGTATAAATGAAGATGTAACCTGAAATGTGAAGACAGACATCTCTTCCCAGAGATAAGCATATATTTGTATTGTGATCTTGAGTAATACTACATCTCTTCTCAGAGAATTCATTATTACTATGTTATTTCTATGCTATTAAGATATTTATCAATGAGAACTTCAGAGCTTTTGGTGTGACGGCTAGTCTTCTATTGCACAAGTATAAGCAACACCATGACAAACACAGGATTGCACACCATTTTGTTGTGGGTGACAAGGTTTGGTTGTGGCTTTGGAAAGAGTGACTTGCAGGCCCCCATATAAAGATTTGGCCTCTGGGATATGGTCCCTACACCATCACTAGAAGAGTAGGAGAAAATGCTTTTGAGTTGAACCTACTAGCCTACCTTGGTCTACATCCAATATTCAATGTGGAGCTCCTCAAACCATATCATCCACCTCTCTTGAACACTTCAGTTGTAGTAGAACAATTTGACATTAATGAACTTGATCCAAAAAGTTTTGCTCCAGTGGAAGAGGATCAGATTGTGGATACCTGGATGAAGACAACAAGAGGATGCTCTATTCTGTTATATCGAGTGGTCAAAAGGGGCAAGCTTAGACATCAAGGTGAGTGGCTCATAGAGAATCAAATCTAGAAACAACTGCCACATTTGATGGGGAACATTGACGGAATGGGGACCATTGCTTTTCAAGGAGGGAGGAATGATCCAGGCAAAAATTTAGGTGACAATTTGGGTGACAGTTCCACCCCAATTGATGACACAACTTTTGGGAGCCATAACTTTTGCATCGTAGCTCCAATTGACTCACCGTTTGAACCGTTGGAAAGATAAGAATGAGGGGAACATCATGAAATAGCATGAGCTTTTCTTGATGAATTTTGACCCTTAAAAACCCAAAGAAAATTCTTCAAATTTCAATTTTAATAGTGCAGTCTAAAAATAGTAATTCCTCAAATTTTGTATTGTTGTAAATATTGGAAGTCATGCCACTTCATCTCCCTTAAGATTGGTGACCTTCCACATCGTCCCCATGCTTTCAAATTGTGTATAAATGAATATGTAACCTGAAATATGAAGATAAACATATCTTCCCAGAGATAAGCATATATTTGTATTGCGATCTTGAGTAATACTGCATCTCTTCTTAGAGAATTCATTGTTACTGAGTTATTTCTATGTTATTAAGATATTTATCAACCAAAACATTAGAGCTTTTGGTGTGACTGCCAGTCTTCTATTGCATAAGTATAAGCAATGCCATGACAAACACAATATTGCACACCATTTTGCTATGGGTGACAAGGTTTTTTTGTGGCTTTTGAAGGAACTAATTGCAGGCCCCCACAAAAAGATTTAGCCTCTGCAATATGGTCCCTACACCATCACCAGAAGAGTTAAAGAAAATGATTTTGAGTTAACCTACCAGCCTACCTTGGTCTGCATCCAATATTCAATGTGGAGCTCCTCAAACCATATCATCCACTCTCTTGGACACTTCAGTTGTAGCTGAACAACTCGACATTAATGAGCTTGATCCACAAAGTTTTGCTCCAGTGGAAGAGGATTAGATTGTGGATACCTGGATGAAGACAACAAGAGGATGCACTATTCCACTCTATCGAGTGGTCAAAAGGGACCAGCCAAGTTGAGTGGCTCATAGAGAATCAATTTAAGAAACAACTAACACATTTGATGGAGAACATTGATGCAATGGGGACCATTTATTTTCAACGAGGAAGGAATGATCCAAGCAACAATTTAGGTGACAATTCGGGTGAGACTTCCACCCCAATTGATGACGGAACTTCTGGGAGCCATAACTTTTGCATCATAGCTCCAATTGACTCACCGTTTGAAGCGTTGGAAAGATAAGAATGAGGGAAACATCATGAAATGGCATGAGATCCAATTGATGAATTTTGACCCCTATAAACTCAACATTAGTGCCTCAAATTTCAATTTTAATAGTGCAGTCTAAAAATAGTAAGTTTCTAAAAATAGTAATTCCTTGAATTTTGTATTGTTTTAAATATTAGAAGTCATACCACTTCATCTCCCTCGAGATTGGTGACCTTCCACATCCTCCCCATGCTTTCAAATTGTGTTGAAATGAAGATGTAACCTGAAATGTGAAGATAGATATCTCTTTCCAGAGATAAACATATATTTGTATTGCGATCTTGAGTAATACTACATCTCTTCTCAGAGAATTCATTGTTACTGTGTTATTTCTATGCTATTGAGATATTTATCAACCAGAACTTCAGAGCTTTTGGTGTGATGGCTAGTCTTCTATTGCACAAGTATAAGCAACACCATGACAAACACAAGATTGCACACCATTTTTCTGTGGGTGACAAGGTTTGTTTGTAGCTTCATAAGGAACGACTTGCAGCCCCCCACAAAAATATTTGGCCTCTGTAATATGGTCCCTACACCATCACCAGAAGAGTTGGGGAAAATTATTTTGAGATGAACCTACCAGCCTACCTTGGTCTGCATCTAATATTCAATGTGGAGCTCCTCAAACCGTATCATCCACCTCTCTTGGACACTTCAGTTGTAGCTGAACAACTCGACATTGTTGAGCTTGATCCACAAAGTTTTGGTCTAGTGGAAGAGGATCAGATTGTGGATACCTAGATGAAGACAACAAGAGGATGCTTTATTCCTCTCTATCGAGTGGTCAAAAGGGGCAAGCTTAGCCATCAAGGTGAGTGGCTCACAGAGAATCAAATCAAAAAACAACTACCACATTTGATGGGGAATATTGATGCAATGGGGACCATTGCTTTTCAAAGAGGGAAGAATGATCCAAGAAACAATTTAGTGTTAAGTTATGGAGCTAAAAGCTTCACTGATGTAAATGGAGGAGGTTGCTGAGTGTAAGAGCAACTGACATCAGTCTGATCAACCAATGTCGGTCATATCCAGTTATAGAGCAACTGACATCGGTCAGGGATCAGCCGACATTGATCATCCTGAGACAGATAGGAAGTAACGTTGATCCCCTGTGTGTGTGTGCATTTTTGCATGCATTTCTAGAACTGGTCTTCTTTGAGATGGATAGTTAGTTTTCATGTAAAAGACTATTCTTAGTCTTAAGTCTGCCTTTCTAATTATTGTAATTAGGAAGTCTAATTATTGTTTGTATGTGATCTATTTAAGAGACCCATGGGCATGTATTGTAATCAAGGACAAGGAAGAGATCCTTCTAATTATAAGATCAGTTGATCTGCTGGTAGCAAGATTAGGGATGATCTACATGGTAAGTATTGTCTCAATTGAATGGCAAGTTTTCAAGATCAAAGGAGATCTACTTGGAGTACTTTGAGTACTTAATGTACTGGTAGTATTGTTACTGACTGGTGGAGGGAACAACTCGGTTATTTGAGTTGTGGTTGTAATTGGTGGAGAGAGTGAACTCTTGAAGGAGAATTACTGTACGCCCAAGAGGTGTGGGAAGCCTAAGAGGTGTGGGAAGATTGTGGCATCTTCATTGTATTTCCTTCTGGAAGAGTATTAATACAAGATTGTATTGTCTCTCATATTCTGTGTTGTTTCTGATTTCTAGTTACTTATTACTTCTGGTTTAATTCTGTGTTTAGTTGCTTATACAAAGGTAATCATATGTGCTCTTGAGGAGCTAAGATCCTAACAAGTGGTATCAGAGCGAGGTTAGGTACACTAATAGGTGGTCAAAGTGTGTTAAGTGTTTTTTGATTATAGGTCACTCACAGGGGTTTTTGTTTGAGTGGGAGTATAGCAATGACAGAAGAAAGTAAGTTAAGAATGGAGAAATTCAATGGCAAGAACTATCAATTATAGAGGATGCAGATAGAAGATTATCTGTATCAAAAAGATCTGTACTTACCATTGGGTGGGGTTGCATGCAAGCCCACATGTATGAAAGATGAAGAATGGAAGGTTCTTGATCAGAAGGCTTTGGGATCTATAAGGTTGAGCCTGGCATCGTCTGTGATTTCCAACTTATCATAGGCAAAGACAATAGTAGAGTTGATGAAATCTTTGGAAAATTTATATGAAAAATCCTCAGCTTCAAATAAGGTATTTCTTATGAAGTAATTATTTAATTTGCAAATGCAGGAAGGTGGATCGGTACATAGTCATCTTAGTGATTTCCATGGTTTGGTAAACTAATTAAATTCACTCAATATTGTTTTTGATGATGAAATTAAAGCACTCTTAATATTATGCTCTTTACCTAAAAGTTGAGATAGTTTGGTAATGGAAGTAAGTAATACTGCATCTGCTTCAAATATCTTAAAAGTTGATGATGTTGTTAGTGTAATCTTGAATGAAAAAATTCGCAAGAAAAGCACAGGTGAATCATTAGGTAATGCTTTGAGTGTTGAAAGCAGGGGAAGGCAAAGAGAGAAGAGCAAGTGAGGGAAATCAAGGTCAAAGATAGTCAGTAGATCCAAATCCAAAAATGGAGGTATAACCTGCTGGAACTGTGGAAAGAAAGGGCATATAAAGAAAGATTGTTGGTTGGTAGAAGATCAGCAAGAAGGAAATGAAGAAGCAAAAGATGCAGGTATTGTTGCATATGATGCTCTTGTATGTTCCTTGGATAAAGTAGAATTTTTGTTTTTAGATTCTGGTGCCTCTTTCCATGCAACCCCAAATAGGGAAATTTTTCATGATTATGTCCAAGGAGACTTTGGAAAAATTTATTTAGGGGATGGTAAGCCTTGTCAAATAGTTGGCAAAGGGAAAGTGAAGCTGAAATTGCAGACGGGCAACACATGGGTGTTGAAAGAGGTCATGCATGTTCCAGTCCTGAAGCAAAATTTAATTTTTGTAGGAAAGTTGGGTGATGAGGGTTGCACAGTAACTCTCACAGTGGATTCTTGGAAAGTTTCCAAGGGTGCACTTGTTTTAACAAGAGTTAAGAAAGTAGGTACTCTTTATCTATCTACTTGTATTACTGATTCTCCTTCTATTTTATCTACTTTAGCTGTAGATTCAAAGATGTGGCTCTGTAGGCTTGGTCACATGAATAAGAAGGGAATGGATGTTCTTAAGTCAAAAGGTATGCTTTTAGATTTGAAAAGCATGGATCAAAATTTTTGTAAGCAACAAACGAAAGTGATGTTTCTTGAAACTGAGTCAACAAAGAAGGTGGTAACTTCTATTGGAGGATCACAGTATTGCTTAAAGAAGAAATATGATGTTTTTGATAAGAACAAAAAATCCTTGGTTTTCAAGGAGAAGATGATGGACAGAGATCAGTTCAAGGGGCTGAATAACTCTGAGCAGGGCAGTTTAGACAAGGTTATGATCCAAAAGGAGCTTTTGGGTAAAAGTCATCACTCACAAGAAGAACATAGAGACTGACGTCAGTTAGGAAACCAACGTCAGTGCTCAGACAAGAACCAATGTCGGCTATGTGTAGACTGAGGTTGGTGATGTCAGACAGGTAAACACTAGCGTTGATTAGGGAATCGACATTGGTGATGAGTTTGGTCACATGGAACTGACGTCAGTCAGATGCAGACTGAGAGATGACTGACATCGATCACTGAGATGGATTTTGGGTGGATAGCAAGCTGTCAAGGAGTCTCAAATGCCCATATGGAGGACTAAAAGGGTAAGTAAGCCTCAAATTCATTATTCCCCTTCTTTACACTACTTGTTACTCACTGATGGTTAAGAACCAGGCAGTTTTGAAGAGGCAATGCAGGTAGAATCTAGGAAACAGTGGGAACATGGCATGAATAAGGAATGTGATTCCTTAGAGAAGAACCAAACAGGAGATTTGGTAGAGTTGCCAGCCGAGATGAAAGCACTAAAAGACAAATGGATTTTTAGGTTAAAGAAAGGTGAGAATGGATAGGTGAGATAGAAGGCCAGGTATGTGGTCTTGAGCAAGCTGGAGGACAAAGGTGTTTAAGGTTTGACAGGTGTATGACAAAGCATGGCTTTAGTCAATGTCAATGTGACCATTGTGTTTATTTTACCAAGTTGGATAATATTAGCTACATTATCTTGTTACTATATTTTGTGTATATGCTTGTTATAGGAACACACATGCAGGAGATTTTTGAGCTAAAGGTAAAATTAATTCAGAGGATTGCCATGAAGGATTTACAAGTAGCAAAGAATTTTTTTGGCATGAGTATGTCTAGAGACATAGAAAATCACAGGTTGATTTTATCTCCAGAGGATTATGTGAATAAGGTAGTGGAAAGGTTCAAGATGTAGGATGCAGAACCGGTTAGCACACCTATGGTTGGACAGTTCTATGAACAGTGTCTTGATTCACATGATGAGGTTGGGTACATGAGTACTAGACCTGATGTTACTCAAGCAGTGGGAGTTGTCAACAAGTTTGGAGCCAATTCAAGAAAGAAGCACTGGAAAGTAGTTCAATGGATTCTCAGGTATCTGAGAGGGACCAGTAACAGGTATTTATGCTATGTAGGGTCAAGTACTTCTCTACATAGGTTTATAGATTTGGATATGGCAAGTGACTTGAATGACAAGAGTAGCGCCACAGGACATGTGTTCACTGTTGGTGGATCGGTAGTTAGCTGGCTTTCAGAGATGCAGAAGGTTGTTGCAGTCATAGGGACTAGCAAGATATGAACCCTGTAGGTATGTTAACAAAGCTGGGAATAAAGGAGAAGTTAAATCTTCATTCAACTTCTGTTGGTCTTCAATATTGAACTTGAAGAGGGATACAAGCTAGAAATAAAATTAAAAGATGTTTCTATATAGGTACAGGTGCATCTATTTATCTCCAAGTGAGAGATTGTTAAGTTGTGGAGCTAAAAGCTTCACTGATGCAAATGGAGGAGGTTGCTGAGTGTAAGAGAAACTGACATCAGTCTCATCAATCGACATCAGTCATATCTAGTTAGAGAGAAACCGACATCGGTCAGGGATCGGCTGACGTTGGTCATCCCCAGACAGATAGGAACCAACGTCAGTCACCTGTGTGTGCGTGTATGTTTGCATGCATTTCCAGAACTAGTATTTTTTGAGACAAACAGTTAGTTTGCATGTAAAAGACTATTCTTAGTCTTAAGTCTGCGTTTCTAATTATTGTAATTAGGAAGTCTAATTATTGTTTGTATGGGATCTATTTAAGAGACCCATGGGCATGTATTGTAATCAAAGACAAGGAAGAGATCCTTCCAATTGTAAGATCAGTTGATCTGTTGGTAGCAAGATCAGAGAAGATCTACATGGTAAGTATTGTCTCAATTGATTTATAGGTTTTCAAGATCAAAGGAGATCTACTTGGAGTACTTTGAGTACTTAATGTACTGGCAGTATTGTTACTAACTGGTGGAGGGAACAACTCGGTTATTTGAGTTGTGGTTGTAATTGGTGGAGAGAGTGAACTCTTGAAGGAGAATTATTGTATGCCCAAGAGGTGTGGAAAGCCTAAGAGGTGTGGGAAGATTGTGGCATCTTCATTGTATTTCCTTCTGGAAGAGTATTAATACAAGATTGTATTGTCTCTCATATTCTGTATTGTTTCTGATTTCTAGTTACTTATTACTTCTAGTTTAATTTTGTGTTTAGTTGCTTATACAAAGGTAATCATATGTGCTCTTGAGGAGCTAGGATCCTAACATTTAGGTGACAATTCGGGTGACAGTTCCACCCCAATTGATGACGGAACTTCTGGGAGACATAACTCTTGCATCGTAGCACCAATTGACTCGCCGTTTGAACCATTAGAAAGCTAAGAATGAGGGGAATGTCATAAAATGGCATGAGCTTTGCTCAATGAAGTTTGACCCCAAAAAACTCAATGGAAGTGCCTCAAATTTCAATTTTAATAGTGTAGTCTAAAAATAGTAAGTTTCTAAAAATAGTAATTTCTCAAATTTTGTATTGTTAAAAATATTAGAAGTCATACCACTTCATCTCCCTCGAGATTGGTGACCTTCCACATCCTCCCTTTGCTTTCAAATTGTGTATAAATGAAGATGTAACCTGAAATGTGAAGACAAACATCTCTTCCTAGAGATAAGCATATATTTGTATAGCAATCTTGAGTAATACTACATCTCTTCTAAGAGAATTCATTGTTATTGTGTTATTTCTATGCTATTGAGATATTTATCAACTAGAACTTCAGAGCTTTTGGTGTGATGACCAGTCTTCTATTACACAAGTATAAGCAACACCATGAATAAAATAGGATTTCACACCATTTTGATGTGGCTGACAAGGTTTGGTTGCGGTTTCAGAATGAATGACTTGCAGGCCCCCACAAAAAGATTCAGCCTCTATGATATAGTCCCTACACCATCACCAGAAGAGTTGGAGAAAATGCTTTTGAGTTGAACCTACCAACCTACCTTGGTCTGCATCTAATATTCAATGTGGAGCTCCTCAAACCATATCATCCACCTCTCTTGGACACTTCAGTTGTAGCAGAACAACTCGACATTGTTGAGCTTGATCCATAAAGTTTTGCTCTAGTGCAAGATGATCAGATTGTGGATACCTAGATGAAGACAAAAAGAGGACGCTCTATTCTGCTCTATCGAGTGGTCAAAAGGGGCCAGCTTAGCCATCAAAGTGAGTGCCTCATAGAGAATCAAATCAAAAAACAACTACCACATTTGATGGGGAACATTGACGCAATGGGGACCATTGATTTTCAAGGAAGGAGGAATGATCCAGGAAACAATTTAGGTGATAATTTGGGTGGCAGTTCCACCCCAATTGATGACGAAACTTTTGGGAGCCATAACTTTTGCATCGGAGCTCCAATTGACTCGTCGTTTGAACCGTTGGAAAGCTAAGAATGAGGGGAATGTCATGAAATGGCATGAGCTCTGATTAATGAAGTTTGACACTGAAAAACCCAATAGAAGTGCCTAAAATTTCAATTTTAATAGTGTAGTCTAAAAATAGTAATTTTTTAAAAATAATAATTCCTCAAATTTTGTATTGTTTTAAATATTGGAAGTCATACCACTTGATCTCCCTCGATATTGGTGACCTTGCACATCCTCCCCATGCTTTCAAATTGTGTGTAAATGAATATGTGACCCAAAATTTGAAGACGTACATCTCTTCCCAGAGATAAGCATATATTTGTATTGTGATCTTGAGTAATACTACATCTCGTCTCATAGAATTCATTATTACTATGTTATTTATATGCTATTGAGATATTTATCAACCAAAACTTCAGAGCTTTTGGTGTGACGACCGGTCTTCTATTGCACAAGTATAAGCAACGCCATGACAAACATAGGATTGCAAACCACTTTACTGTGGGTGACAAGGTTTGGTTGCAACTACAGAAGGAATGACTTGTAGGCCCCCATAGAAAGATTCATCCTCTACGATATGGTCCCTACACCATCACCAGAAGAGTTGGAGAAAATGATTTTGAGTTGAACCTAGCAGCCTACCTTGGTCTGCATCCAATATTCAATGTGGAACTCCTCAAAACATATCATCCACCTCTCTTAGACACTTCAATTGTAGCAGAACAACTCGACATTGATGAGCTTGATCCACAAAGTTTTGCTCCAGTGGAAGAGGATCAGATTGTGGATACCTGGATGAAGACAACAAGAGGATGCTCTATTCCACTCTAATGAGTGGCCAAAAGGGGCCATCTTAGCCATCAAGGTGAGTGGCTCACAAAAAATAAAATCAAGAAACAACTACCACATTTGATGGGGAACATTGATGCAATGGGGACCATTGATTTTCAAGGAGGGAGGAATGATCCAGGCAACAATTTAGGCGACAATTCAGGTGACAGTTCCACTCCAACTGATGACAGAACTTCTGAGAGCCATAACTTTTACATCATAGCTCTAATTGACTGACTGTTTGAACCGTTGGAAAGCTAAGAATGAGGGGAACATCTTGAAATGACATGAGATCTATTTGATGAAGTTTGACCACTGAAAACCCAATGAAAGTGCCTCAAATTTCAATTTTAATAGTGAAGTCTTAAAATAGTAAGTTTCTAAAAATAATAATTCCTCAAATTTTGTATTGTTTTAAATATTGGAAGTCATACCACTTCATCTCCCTCGAGATTGGTGACCTTCCACATCCTCCCCATGCTTTCAAATTATGTATAAATGAAGATGTAAACCGAAATGTGAAGATAGACATCTCTTCCCAGAGATAAGCATATATTTGTATTGCGATCTTGAGTAATACTACATCTCTTCTCAGAGAATTCATTGTTACTATGTTATTTCTATGCTATTGAGATATTTATCAACTAGAACTTCAGAGCTATTGGTGTGACGGCCAGTCTTCTATTGCACAAGTATAAGCAACACCATGACAAACATAGGATTGCACACCATTTTGCTATGGGTGACAAGGTTTGGTTGCCACTTCAGAAGGAATGACTTGCAGGCCCCCACAGAAAGATTTAACCTCTGTGATATGGTCCCTACACCATCACCAGAAGAGTTGGAGAAAATGATTTTGAGTTGAACCTACTAGCCTACCTTGGTCTGCATCCAATATTCAATGTGGAGCTCCTCAAACCATATCATCCACCTCTATTGGACACTTTAGTTGTAGTAGAACAACTTGACATTGATGAGCTTGATCCACAAAGTTTTTCTCCAATGGAAGAGGATCAGATTGTGGATACCTAGATGAAGACAACAAGAGGATGCTCTATTCTACTCTATCGTGTGGTCAAAAGGGGCTTACTTAGCCATCAAGGTGAGTGGCTCACAGAGAATCAAATCAAGAAAAAACTACTACATTTGATGGGGAACATTGATGCAATGGGGACCATTGATTTTCAAGGAGGGAGGAATGATCCAGGGAACAATTTAGGCAACAATTCGAGTGACAGTTCCAACCCAATTGATGATGGAACTTCTGGGAGCCATAACTTTTGCATCGTAGCTCCAATTGACTCGCCGTTTAAACCGTTGGAAAGATAAGAATGAGGGGAACGTCGAGAAGTGGCACAAGATTTGCTCAATAAATTTTGACACCCGAAAATGTAATTGAAGTGCCTCAAATTTCAATTTAAATAGTGTAGTCGAAAAATAACAAGTTTCTAAAAATAGTAATTCCTTGAATTTTGTATTGTTTTAAATATTGAATGCCATACCAATTCATCTCCCTCGAGACTGGTGACCTTCCAAATCCTCTCCATGCTTTCAAATTGTGTATAAATGAAGATGTAACCCAAAATGTGAAGATAGACATCTCTTCCCAAAGATAAGCATATATTTGTATTGCGATCTTGAGTAATACTACATCTCTTCTCAAAGAATTCATTGTTACTATGTTATTTCTGTGCTATTGAGATATTTATCAACCAGAACTTTAGAGATTTTGGTGTGATGGCTAGTTTTCTATTGTACAAGTATAAGCAACACCATGACAAACACAAGATTGCACACCATTTTCTTGTAGGTGACAAGGTTTGGTTGCAGCTTCAGAAGGAATGACTTGCAGGCCCCCATAGAAAGATTCAACCTCTGTGATATGGTCCGTACACCATCACTAGAAGAGTTGGAGAAAATGCTTTTGAGTTGAACCTACCAACCTACCTTGGTCTGCATCCAATATTCAATGTGGAGCTCCTCAAACCATATCATCCACCTCTCTTAGAAACTTTAGTTGTAGCAGAACAACTCGACATTGATGAGCTTTATCCACAAAGTTTTACTCCAGTGGAAGAGGATCAGATTGTGGATACCTAGATGAAGACAACAAGAGGATGCTCTATTTTGATCTATCGACTGGTCAAAAGGGGCCAGCTTAGCCATCAAGGTGAGTGGCTCACAAAGAATCCAATCAAGAAAAAACTACCACATTTGATGGGGAACATTGATGCAATGAGGACCATTGCTTTTCAAGGAGGGAGGAATGATCCAGGCAACAATTTAGGTGACAATTCAGGTGATAGTTCCACCCTAATTGATTATAGAACTTCTGGGAGACATAACTTTTGCATCATAGCTCCAATTGACTTGCCGTTTGAACTGTTGGAAAGCTAAGAATGAGGGAAACGTCATAAAATGGCATGAGCTTTGCTCAATGAAGTTTGACCCCTAAAAAAACAATAGAAGTGCCTCAAATTTAAATTGAAATAGTGTAGTCTAAAAATAGTAAGTTTTTAAAAATAGTAATTCCTTGAATTTTGTATTGTTTTAAATATTGGAAGTCATAACACTTCATCTCCCTCGAGATTGGTGACCTTCCACATCCTCCCCATGCTTTTAAATTATGTATAAATGAAGATGTAACCTGAAATGTGAAGACAGACATCTCTTCCCAGAGATAAGCATATATTTGTATTGCGATCTTGAGTAATACTACATCTCTTCTCAGAGAATTCATTGTTACTATGTTATTTCTATGCTATTAAGATATTTATCAACCAAAACTTTAGGGCTTTTGGTCTGATGGCCATTCTTCTATTGCACAAGTATAAGCAATGCCATGACAAACACAAGATTGCACACCATTTTGCTATGGGTGACAAGGTTTGTTTGTGGCTTCAGAAGGAAGGACTTGCAGGCCCCCAAAGAAAGTTTCAGTGTCTGTGATATGGTCCCTACACCATCACCAAAAGAGTTGGAGAAAATGGTTTTGAGTTGAACCTACTAGCCTACCTTGGTCTGCATCCAATATTAAATGTGGAGCTCCTCAAACCATATCATCCACCTCTCTTAGAAACTTTAGTTGTAGCAGAACAACTCGACATTGATGAGCTTTATCCACAAAGTTTTACTCCAGTGGAAGAGGATCAGATTGTGGATACCTAGATGAAGACAACAAGAGGACGCTCTATTTTGATCTATCGACTGGTCAAAAGGGGCCAGCTTAGCCATCAAGGTGAGTGGCTCACAGAGAATCAAATCAAGAAACAACTACAACATTTGATGGGGAACATTGACGCACTTGGGACCATTGCTTTTCAAGGATGGAGGAATGATCCAGGCAACAATTTAGGTGACAATTTGTGTGATAGTTTCACCCCAATTGATGACGAAACTTTTGGGAGCCATAACTTTTTGCATCGTAGCTCCAATTGACTCACCGTTTGAACCATTGGAAAGATAAGAATGAGGGGAACATCGTGAAATGGCATGAGCTTTGCTCAATGAAGTTTGACCCCCAAAAACCCAATGGAAGTGCCTCAAATTTCAATTTTAATAGTGCAGTCTAAAAATAGTAAGTTTCTAAAAATAGTAATTCCTCAAATTTTGTATAGTTTTAAATATTGGAAGTTGTACCACTTCATCTCCCTCAAGATTGGTGACCTTCCACATCTTGCCCATGCTTTCAAATTGTGTATAAATGAAGATGTAACCCAAAATGTGAAGATAGACATCTCTTTCCAGAGATAAGCATATATTATTATTGTAATCTTGAGTAATACTACATCTCTTCTTAGAGAATTCATTGTTACTATGTTATTTCTATTCTATTGAAATATTTATCAACTAGAACTTTAGAGCTTTTGGTGTGATGGCCAGTCTTCTATTCCACAAGTATAAGCAACTCCATGACAAACACAAGATTGCACACCATTTTGCTGTGGGTGACAAGGTTTGGTTGTGGCTTCATAAGGAATGACTTGCAGGCCCCCATAGAAAGATTCGGCCTCTGCAATATGGTCCGTAAACCATCACCAAAAGAGTTGGAGAAAATGCTTTTGAGTTGAACCTACTAGCCTACCTTGGTCTGCATCCAATATTCAATGTGGAGCTCCTCAAACCATATCATCCACCTCTCTTGGACACTTTAGTTGTAGCAGAAAAACTCAAAATTGATGAGCTTGATCCACAAAGTTTTTCTCCAATGGAAGAGGATCAAATTGTGGACACCTAGATGAAGACAACAAGAGGATGCTCTACTCCACTCTATCAAGTGGTCAAAAGGGGCCAACTTAGCCATCAAGGTGAGTGGCTCACAGAGAATAAATTCAAGGAACAACTACCATATTTGATGGGGAACATTGACGTAATGGGGACCATTGCTTTTCGAGGAGGTAGGAATGATCCAAGCAACAATTTAGGCAACAATTCGGGTGACAGTTCCACCCCAATTGATGACGGAACTTCTGGGAGCCATAACTTTTGCATCGTAGCTGTAATTGACTCGCCGTTTGAACCGTTGGAAAGCTAAGAATGAGAGGAACATTGTGAAATGGCATGAGTTTTACTCAATGAATTTTGTCACCTGAAAACCCAATAGAATTGCCTTAAATTTCAATTTTAATAGTGCAGTCTAAAAATAGTATGTTTTTAAAAATAGTAATTCCTCAAATTTTGTATTGTTTTAAATATTGGAAGTCGTACCACTTCATCTTCCTCGAGATTGATGACCTTCAAAATCCTCCCCATGCTTTCAAATTGTGTATAAATGAAGATGTAACCTGAAATGTGAAGACATACATCTCTTCCCAGAGATAAGCGTATATTTGTATTGCAATCTTGAGTAATACTACATCTCTTCTCAGAGAATTCATTGTTACTATGTTATTTCTATGCTATTGAGATATTTATCAACTAGAACTTCAGAGCTTTTGGTGTGATGGTCAGTCTTCTATTGCACAAGTATAAGCAACGCCATGACAAACATAGGATTGCACACCATTTTGTTGTGGGTGACAAGGTTTGGTTGCAGCTTCAGAAGGAATGACTTGTAGGCCCCCATAGAAGGATTCATCCTCTACGATATGGTCCTTACACCATCACTAGAAGAGTTGGATAAATTGATTTTGAGTTGAACCTACCAGCCTACCTTGGTCTGCATCCAATAGTCAATGTGGAGCTCCTCAAACCATATCATCCACCTCTCTTGGACACTTCAGATGTAGTAGAACAACTCAACATTGATGAGCTTGATCCATGATGTTTTGCTCCAGTGGAAGAGGATCAGATTGTGGATACTTGGATGAAGACAACAAGAGGATGCTCTATTTCACTCTAATGAGTGGTCAAAAGGGGCCAGCTTAGCCATCAATGTGAGTGGCTCATAGAGAATCAAATCAAGAAACAACTACCACATTTGATGGGAAACATTGATGCAATGGGGACCATTGCTTTTTAAGGAGGGAGAAATGATCCAGGCAACAATTTAGGTGACAATTCGGGTGATAGTTCCACCCCAATTGATGATGAAACATCTGAGAGCCATAACTTTTACATCATAGCTCCAATTGACTCGCCGTTTGAACCGTTAGAAAGCTAAGAATGAGGGGAACATCATAAAATGGCATGAGATCTGCTAAATGAAGTTGGACCCTTGAAAACCCAATGAAAATGCCTCAAATTTTAATTTTAATAGTGCAATATAAAAATAGTAAGTTTCTAAAAATAGTAATTCCTTGAATTTTGTATTGTTTTAAATATTGGAAGTCATATCACTTCATCTCCCTCGATATTGGTGACCTTCCACATCCTCCCCATGCTTTCAAATTGTGTATAAATGAAGATGTAACCTGAAATGTAAAGACAGACATTTCTTCCTAGAGATAAGCATAAAATTGTATTACGATCTTGAGTAATACTACATCTCTTCTGAGAGAATTCATTGTTAACGTGTTATTTCTATGCTATTGAGATATTTATCAACTAGAACGTCATAGCTATTGGTGTGATGGCCAATCTCCTATTACACAAGTATAAGCAACGCCATGACAAACATAGGATTGCACACCATTTTGCTTTGGGTGACAAGGTTTGGTTGCGATTTCAAAAGGAATGACTTGCAGGCCCCCACAGAAAGATTTGACCTTTGTGATATGGTCCCTACACCATCACCAGAAGAGTTTTAGAAAATTATTTTGAGTTGAACCTACCAGCCTACCTTGGTCTGCATCCAATATTTAATGTGGAGCTCCTCAAACCATATCATCCACCTCTCTTGGACACTTCAGTTGTAGCAGAACAACTCGACATTGATGAGCTTGATCCACAAAGTTTTTCTCTAATGGAAGAGGATCAGATTGTGGATACCTGGATGAAGACAACAAGAGGATACTCTATTTCGCTCTATTGAGTGGTCAAAAGGGGATTGCTTATCCATCAAGGTGAGTGGCTCAAAGAGAATCAAATCAAGAAACAACTACCATATTTGATGGGAAACATTGATGCAATGGGGACCATTGCTTTTCAAGGAGGGAGGAATGATCCAGGCAACAATTTAGGTGACAATTCGGGTGACAGTTCCACCCTATTTGATGACGAAACTTTTGGGAGCCATAAATTTTGCATCGTAGCTCTAATTAACTCATCGTTTGAACTGTTGGAAAGCTAAGAGTGAGGGGAACATCGTGAAATGGCATGAGCTTTGCTCAATGAAGTTTGACCCCCAAAAATCCAATGGAAATGCCTCAAATTTCAATTTAAATAGTGCAGTCTAAATATAGTAAGTTTCTAAAAATAGTAATTCCTTGAATTTTGTATTGTTTTAAATATTAAATGTCATACCACTTCATCTCCCTTGAGATTGGTGACCTTCCACATCCTCCCCATGTTTTCAAATTGTGTATAAATGAATATGTAACCCAAAATGTGAAGACAGACATCTCTTCCCAGAGATAAGCATATATTTGTATTGTGGTATTGAGTAATACTACATCTCTTCTTAGAGAATTCATTGTTACTATGTTATTTTTATGCTATTGAGATATTTATCAACCAAAACTTCATATCTTTTGGTTTGATGGCCAGTCTTCTATTGCACAAGTATATGCAACGCCATGAAAAATACAGGATTGCACACCATTTTACTATGGGTGACAAGGTTTGGTTACGGCTTCAGAAGGAATGACTTGCAGACCCCCACAAAAAGATTTGGCCTTTGTGATATGGTCCCTACACCATCACCAGAAGAGTTGGAGAAAATGCTTTTGAGATGAACCTACTAGCCTACCTTGGTCTGCATCCAGTCTTCAAAGTGGAGATCCTCAAACCATATCATCCACCTCTCTTGGACACTTCAGTTGTAGCATAACAACTCGACATTGATGAGATTGATCCACAAAGTTTTGCTCCAATGGAAGAGGATCAGATTGTGGATACCTGGATGAAGACAACAAGAGGATGCTCTATTTCTCTCTATAGAGTGGTCAAAAGGGGCCAGTTTAGCCATCAAGGTGAGTCGCTCACAGAGAATCAAATCAAGAAACAACTATCACATTTGATGGGGAACATTGATGCAATGGGGACCATTGATTTTAAAGGAGGGATAAATGATCTAGGCAACAATTTAGGTGACAATTCGGGTGACAGTTCCACCCCAATTGATGACAGAACTTCTGGGAGCCATAACTTTTGCATCATAGCTCAAATTGACTCACTGCAAGAACTGTTGGAAAGCTAAGAATGAGAGGAATGTCGTGAAATGGCATAATATTTGCTCAATGAAGTTTGACCCTCAAAAATCCAATGAAAGTGCCTCAAATTTCAATTTTAATAGTGCAGTCTAAAAAAAGTAATTTTCTAAAAATAGTAATTCCTCAAATTTTGTATTGCATTAAATATTAGAAGTCATACCACTTCATGTCCCTAGAGATTGGTGACCTTCCACATCCTCCCCATGCTTTCAAATTATGTACAAATGAAGATGTAACCCAAAATGTGAAGACAGACATCTCTTTCCAGAGATAAGCATATATTTGTATTGCGATCTTGAGTAATACTACATCTCTTCTCAGAGAATTCATTGTTACTATGTTATTTCTATGCTATTGAGATATTTATCAACTAGAACTTCAGAGCTATTGGTGTGATGGCTAGTCTTCTATTGCACAAGTATAAGCAACACCATGACAAACATAGGATTGCACACCATTTTGCTATGGGTGACAAGGTTTGGTTGCCACTTTAGAAGGAATGACTTGCAGGCCCCCACAAAAAGATTCAACCTCTACGATATGGTCCCTACACCATCACCAGAAGAGTTGGAGAAAATGATTTTGAGTTGAACCTACCAGCCTACCTTGGTCTACATCCAATATTCAATGTGGAGCTCCTCAAACCATATCATCCACCTCTCTTGAACACTTCAGTTGTAGCAGAACAACTCGACATTAATGAGCTTGATCCACAAAGTTTGGCTCCAGTGGAAGAGGATCAGATTATGGATACCTGAATGAAGACAACAAGAGGATGCTCTATTCCCCTCCATCAAGTGGTCAAATGGGGCCAGCTTAGCCATCAAGGTGAGTGGCTCACAGAGAATCAAATCAAGAAACAACTACCACATTTGATGGGGAACATTGATGAAATGGGGACCATTGCTTTATAAGGAGGGAGGAATGATCCAGGCAATAATTTAGGTGACAATTTGGGTGACAGTTCCACTTCAATTAATGACAAAACTTTTGGGAGCCATAACTTTTGCATCGTAGCTTCAATTGACTCACCATTTGAACCGTTGGAAAGCTAAGAATGAGGGGAACATCGTGAAATGGCATGAGCTTTGCTTGATGAAGTTTTACCCCTAAAAACCCAATGGAAGTGACTCAAATTTCATTTTTAATAGTGCAACTAAAAATAGTAAGTTAGTAAGTTTCTAAAATTAGTAATTCATCAAATTTTGTAGTGTTTTAAATATTGAAAGTCATACCACTTCATCTCCCACAAGATTGGTGACCTTCCACATCCTCCCCATGCTTTCAAATTGTGTATAAAGATATAACCCGAAATGTGAAGACAGACATCTCTTCCCAGAGATAAGCATATATTTGTATTACGATCTTGAGTAATACTACATCTCTTCTCAGATAATTCATTGTTACTGTGTTATTTCTATGCTATTGAGATATTTATCAACCAAAACTTTAGAACTTTTTGGTGTGATGGTCAATCTTCTATTGTAAAAGTATAAGCAATGCCATGACAAACATAAGATTGCACACCATTTTGCTTTGGGTGACAAGGTTTGGTTGCGGCTTCAGAATGAATGACTTGCAGGCCCCCATATAAAGATTTGGCCTCTGTGATATGGTCCCTACACCATCACCAGAAGAGTTAGAGAAAATTCTTTTGAGTTGAACCTACCAGCCTACCTTGGTCTGCATCCAATATTTACTGTGGAGCTCCTCAAACCATATCATCCACCTCTCTTGGACACTTCAGTTGTAGTAGAACAACTCGACATTGATGAGATTGATCCACAAAGTTTTGCTCCAGTGGAAGAGGATCAGATTGTGGATAAATGGATGAAGACAACAAGACGACACTCTATTCCACTCTATCAAGTGGTCAAAGTGGACCAGCTTAGCCATCAAGGTGAGTAGCTCACATAGAATAAAATAAAAAAAAAACTACAACATTTGATGGGGAACATTGATGCAATGGGGACCATTGCTTTTCAAGGAGGGAAGAATGATCTAGGCAACAATTTAGGTGACAATTCGGGTGACAGTTCCACCTCAATTGATGACGAAACTTCCAGGATCCATAACTTTTGCATTGTAGCTCCAATTGACTTGCCGTTTGAACCGTTGGAAAGCTAAGAATGAGGGGAATGTCTTGAAATGGCATGAGCTATGATCAATGAAGTTTGACCCCCAAAAACCCAATGAAAGTGCCTCAAATTTCAATTTTAATAGTGCAGTCTAAAAATTGTAATTCCTCAAATTTTGTATTGTTTTAAATATTGGAAGTCATACCACTTCATCTCCCTCAATATTGGTGACCTTCCACATCCTCCCCATGCTTTCAAATTGTGTATAAATTAAGATGTAACCTAAAATGTGAAGACATACAGCTCTTCCCAAAGATAAGCATATATTTGTATTATGATCTTGAGTAATACTACATCTCTTCTCAGAGAATTCATTGTTACTGTGTTATTTCTATGCTATTGAGATATTTATCAACCAGAACTTTTGAGATTTTGGTGTGACGGTCAGTCTTCTATTGTAAAAGTATAAGCAACACCATGACAAACATAAGATTGCACACCATTTTGATTTGGGTGAAAAGGTTTGGTTGTGGCTTCAAAAGGAATGACTTGCAGGCCCCCACAGAAAAATTCAGCCTCTGCGATATGGTCCCTACACCATCACTAGAAGAGTTGGAGAAAATGCATTTGAGTTGAACCTACCAGCCTACCTTGGTCCGCATCCAATATTTAATGTGGAGCTCCTCAAACCATATCATCCACCTCTCTTGGACACTTCAGTTTTAGCAAAACAACTCGACATTGATGAGCTTGATCCACAAAATTTTGCTCCAGTGGAAGAGGATCAGATTGTGGATAAATGGATGAAGACAACAAGAGGACACTCTATTCCACTCTATCAAGTGGTCAAAGGGGGCCAGCTTAGCCATCAAGGTGAGTGGCTCACAGAGAATCAAATCAAAAAACAACTACCACATTTGATGGGGAACATTGATGCAATGGGGACCATTTCTTTTCAAGGAGGGAGGAATGATCCAGGCAATAATTTAGTTGACAATTCCACCACAATTGATGACAGAACTTGCGGGATCCATAACTTTTGCATTGTAGCTCCAATTGACTTGCCATTTGAACCGTTGGAAAGCTAAGAATGAGGGGAATGTCTTGAAATGGTATGAGCTACGCTCAATGAAGTTTGACCCCTAAAAACCCAATGAAAGTGCCTCAAATTTTAATTTTAATAGTGCAGTCTAAAAATAATAAGTTTTTAAAAATAGTAATTCCTCAAATTTTGTATTGTTTTAAATATTGGAAGTCATACCACTTCATCTCCCTCAAGATTGGAGACCTTCCATATCCTCCCCATGCTTTCAAATTGTGTATAAATGAAGATGTAACCCAAAATGTGAAGACAAACATCTCTTCCCAGAGATAAGCATATATTTATATTGCGATCTTGAGTAATACTACATCTCCTCTCAGAGAATTCATTGTTACTGTGTTATTTCTATGTTATTGATAAACACAAGATTGCACACCATTTTGTTGTGGGTGACAAGGTTTGGTTGTGGCTTCAAAAGGAATGACTTACAGGCCCCCACATAAATATTCAGCCTCTGTGATATGGTCCCTCCACCATCAACAAAAGAGTTGATGAAAATGCTTTTGAGTTAAACCTACTAGCCTACCTTGGTCTGCATCCAATATTAAATGTGGAGCTCCTCAAACCATATCATCCACCTCTCTTAAACACTTTAGTTGTAGCAGAACAACTCAAAATTAATGAGCTTGATACACAAAGTTTTACTCCAGTGGAAGAGGATCATATTGTGGATACCTGAATGAAGACAACAAGAGGATGCTCTATTCCGCTCTATCGAGTGGTCAAAAGGGGCTAGCTTAGCCATCAAGGTGAGTGGATCATAGAGAATCAAATCAAGAAACAACTACCACATTTGATAGGGAACATTGGCATAATGGGGACCATTAATTTTCAAGGAGGGAGGAATGATCTAGGCAACAATTTAGGCGATAATTCGGGTGACAGTTCCACCCTAATTGATGACGAAACTTCTGGGAGCCATAATGTTTGCATCATAGCTCCAATTGACTCACCGTTTGAACTGTTGGAAAGATAAGAATGAGGAGAATGTCATGAAATGGCATGAGCATTGCTCAATGAAGTTTTACCCTTGAAAACCCAATGAAGGTGCCTCAAATTTCTATTTTAATAGTGTAGTCTAAAAATAGTAAGTTTCTAAAAATAATAATTCCTTAAATTTTGTATTGTTTTAAATATTGGAAGTCATAACACTTCATCTCCCTCAAGATTGATGACCTTCCACATCCTCCCCATGCTTTCAAATTGTGTATAAATGAAGATGTTACCTGAAATGTGAAGACAAACATCTCTTTCCAGAGATAAGCATATATTTATATTGCGATCTTGAGTAATACTACATCTCTTCTCAGAGAATTCATTTTTACTATGTTATTTCTATGCTATTGAGATATTTATCAACTAGAACTTCAAATATTTTGGTGTGATGACCAGTCTTCTATTGCACAAGTATAAGCAACGCCATGACAAACACAGGATTGCACACCATTTTGGTGTGGGTGATAAGGTTTGGTTGTGGCTTCAGAAGGAATGACTTATAGGCCCCCATAAAAAGATTTAGCCTCTGAGATATGTTCCCTACACCATCACTAGAATATTTGGAGAAAATGCTTTTGAGTTGAACCTACCAGCCTACCTTGGTCTGCATCCAATATTCAATGTGGAGCTCTTCAAACCATATCATCAACCTCTCTTGGACACTTCAGTTGTAGTAGAACAACTTGACATTGATGAACTTGATCCACAAAGTTTTGTTCCAGTGGAAGAGGATCAGATTGTGGATACCTAGATGAAGACAATAAGAGGACGCTCTATTCTGCTCTATCTAGTGGTCAAAAGGGGCCAGCTTAGCCATCAAGGTGAGTGGCTCACAGAGAATAAAATCAAGAAACAACTACCACATTTGATGGGGAACATTGATGCAATGGGAACCATTTCTTTTCAAGGAGGGAGGAATGATCCAGGGAATAATTTTGGTGACAATTCGGGTGACAGTTCCACCGCAATTGATGACAGAACTTTTGGGAGCCATAACTTTTGCATCGTAGCTCCAATTGACTCATCGTTTGAACCGTTGGAAAGCTAAGAATGAGGGGAACGTTGTGAAATATCATGAGCTTTGATAAATGAAGTTTGACCCCCGAAAAACCAATAGAATTGCCTCAAATTTCAATTTTAATAGTGAAGTCTAAAAATAGTGAGGTTCTAAAAATAGTAATTCCTCAAATTTTTTATTGTTTTAAATATTGGAAGTCGTACCACTTCATCTCCCTTGAGATTGGTGACCTTCCACATCCTCCCCATGCTTTAAAATTGTGTATAAATGAAGATGTAACCTAAAATGTGAAGACAAACATCTCTTCCCAGAGATAAGCATATATTTGTATTGCGATCTTGAGTAATATTACATCTCTTCTCAGAGAATTCATTGTTACTGTGTTATTTATATGCTATTGAGATATTTATCAACCAAAACTTCTATGTTTTGGATCATTATTGGCTTGGTTGCCTAGTTTAGTGGAAGATGTTTTGTTGGTCTTGAAGGTAGACTTATTATTACATAACTTAAATTTCCCTCATGTATGGCTTAGTTCTCTAGCTTACATGCCATAGCAAAAGCTTCATCAAAAATTTTAAACCTTTGGACACATAATGTAGATGATATATGTTTGGCACAGGCTCAAGTGAAAATATCTATAAGTTTAGGTTAAGGCAAGGAAAAAGAAAGATGATTAATCAAGATTATCCAATGAGTGACAAAGTTGGCAATGGATTCATCATCAAAATTCCTGATATAATAGAGATTGGTGATAGAGACATTTTTGGAAATGTTAATGGAAAAGTGATCTAAGAAGACCTGTGCTAGTTGGATAAAAAAATATGGAATGCTTGGTGAGGGAATTATACCAATCAAGGGTTGGGCTAGATAAAGACAAGGGGAAGGTTCAAAGGAGAAGGGCATCATCATAATCAATCATATAACATGCATGCATGAAATCCCTAAGGTGTTATTGGGGGTCCTCATTTCTTCAAAATTTAATAAATTTTGGAATCTCCCATTGAGGAGGGTAAGGTTTCATGGGGACAAAAAGATGAATAGGTTTGTTACAAATCTGGTCATAGGATAAGATGTTATGGTCCCCTAAAATAGATGACTCAAGGTTTATCATCTTATCTATGAGTATTTTTAGTAAGTCAGTTTGAGGTGGTGCACTAAAATGATTGTAAGGTGGATATTATGGTTGAGATTGGGTAACATATCAGTAATTGCTTAGTGGTTGAGAGGTTGCCACATATTGGAATATAAATTTTAGAGGTTGGGTAGGGTAGGTGGATGATGGTGGTTGGGTAGTGGGTATATACCCTTGGGGGTTAGGGATTTATCCTAGATTGTGTATAATGGGTACCTAGTGAGGGATTCATATGGATTAGACATGAATGGTAGTTGGGTTGGTAACAAGAGGGGAGGCAGTGACCTTTATGCTAGTAGGAAGTGAAGTAAAAGGGATAGATACCCCTAAGATTGGTAAAGGGGTATGCACCAATGGGTTGGGTTTGATAGAAGGAAGGTTGGTAGTGCTGATGGTGGGTGCTCTAACAATAATTGGAACATGATGGGTTAATGTTAAGGTTGCTCCTAAGGTGGAGGAGTCATTAGCAGGGGCAGAAGGTGTAAGGGTAGTGGTTGGTTAGATAGGTTTATTTTTAGCTGTGGCATCATAGGGGTTATTAGATGAATATGCTTGGGTAGTTTAATGTTGGTTGGTGATTGTGGCACTAGGGATACCCCTCGTAAGGTGAGATGGAATCCCATAAGGACGATCTTGAGGTAGAGTTAGAACTGGGGCATGCTGAGGGGAGGTGTTAAGGTAGTATTGAAGGGAAACTAGATTATTATCCAAAAAGTGGTAGAGTCCATGTCTCCTTGGGAAAATACCTAAGAAAAGGTAGGACTTCCTAGTGTATGGGGTGAGTCTTATACTTCAGAGATCTAATCCATATATGAGGAGGTACAAGAGGTTGATTTGGGTGATGGGTTTTGCTCTACTAGGTCTCTTTAATGCTAATGAATGAGAAACATATAAGAAGGGGAGAGAAGATAAGAAAAAAAATCACCATTCAAACAAGAAAAAGACAATAAAATGATCAAGGCAATCAAGACACACACTATAAAGTATGTTAATCCTAGAGGCTAGTTTTAATCTCACTTTTGGCTTATGCCTTAGTTTATGAGAATGTGTGATAGACTTGAGTTGTAGATCAGGTAATATAAAAGCATTCTATGGTTTTTTTTGGGTTGTTTAAGTGCTTAAAATAATCTATACTTGAATCAATACATGGCTTGGTATTGGGGCCTACTCCCTCACTTCACAGTCCTGTAGTGATAATAGTGTTGAGTGCTTAGCCAATATATATTGATATCCAAAGTTTATACTCAACTAGAGAGTTGATTTGGCTCTCCCTTTGGTAATGACCTCCAAGTGGGATTTCTAGGAAAGGGTAAGGTGACCTCTAGGTGATGAAATCCCAGTCGAGCCTTGTCTCAAATTGTTTTGATGTTTTATTGATGAAAGTGGTTTGGCTAGTATGTGAAACAAAAGTGGTGCTAGAGAAGATTATTGTGCTTTAATCCAAAGTGAACTAACATTAAAATCAAGCAATACATGCAGTTGATTTTAAACCCAAAAGAAATTTTAGTTTCAATTATGAGCATAGATAGAGAGAAGAGCATACAAGTTCAAAGAAAACATGAGTAAAGACTCTAGGTCCCACCGACCATGCAAGAATGTTTCATGTAAATTTTATCTTTAATTTCTAAAGAAAGAGAGAAAAGAAACTTGATACATGCATTGTTGAAAAACCTATTTGGTTGTGCACATGTTGAATCCAAATGATTGTGAGAGCTCCTTTTTGGCGTAGGAAGAAGACTTATAGATAAGAAAGTACTAAAGCAAACTTGTTTGTTAGACAGATAGTTGGGTGGATTGTTTCGTGGTAGATAGATCCCAAAAATGAGAGCTCCCTTAAGGGATATTAATCCATATGTTTTAAATAATTAAATTCACAAAAATAGAAAGAATGTTTTTGCTTCAATTAAATAAGACTACTAAATTTGAAGACAAGAATGTTTTCTAAGAAAATGGACTAGAAATGATCAAATTAATGATAAACTAATAAATACTAGTGTTACGGGGTTGGAGTATGCCTCAAGAAATATAAAAGAGGTCTATGAGTGTTGAAAACATAGAAAATTAGGTTTGGTTGGGGGTAGGTGGGTGAAGATAGCTTTCTAGTTTTTACTACCATAGGTGACCATTGGTGGTTGGGATGATCATCAATGGTTGGATAGACCATCGAAAATTGGATAGACTATCCATGGTTGAGGTAACCATTGATAATTATTATGTAAGTTTTGGGTTTGATAAATTACTAAATGATGAGATCCAAAATATGGATTTCAGGAGTTGGGTAAGGGATGAACTAATTGTTAAATGGAAATAAAGTACATGAATATTGATAAATAAGTATTTGTCTTACCATAAGTTGATTAGGTAAGTGGTTCAATTAGTTATCTTGTTGGTTGAATTTGGCTTAATTCTAGTAGAGTAATGGTACCTAAGAGCTTGGTTAAGAGGCGATGATGAGTCAGCTCTCAATAAGATGGCTGATAATGCTTGATAACACTAATGATGCTGATTGAACTATAAAAAAAACTCCTAAATCCCTGATCTCTTGATAATTATTACAGATGGGTTTAACCTACCACATCTCTCTTTCTCTTATAGGCACCAACAAGAGGTGGAAGTCAAGGTGAAACTAGGCCATATAAATATAATTCATCCATGAAAAGGCTTGCAACAAGAATTAAATAAGTTTATATTTAGAAGAGGTTGATGAAGCTTGCATGATTTTGGTGAAGAGGTGGATCTTGACCATTGATGATCAAGGGTTCCCAAGGCTGACCGTCGATGGTTAGGATCCAAATGAAAATGGTCCTGAAGGTTAGGTTAAGACAAATTGGTGAAACTAAGTGTAGATGGGTTTGGTGAGGCTAGATTGGTGTAGGTTGGTCACAAGGGGGTCCTAGGTAGGACCAAGGGGATTTTAAACATTCAAAATCATAGGTGTGTAGATTTTTGGTGTCTACATCAAGATCAAATGCAAAAAATGTAGACCACTTGAAGTTATCATTTTGTTGTATCATGCGATACACAATGTCAATTACTCCTTTTGTTGTTTGATTGGCCTATTTTTTGTCTACCAAAACCTCTTTGTAATACACTCTACTAGAATGTGCTTTGCAACATCCTCGATCGAGTCAATTGGGGTTCCTCTACCTAACCTATCAGGGAACTTGTCCCAAACATATGGATGAATTATTGGTGTAGTGGACTTGTATCATGATAACAATTTTCCATGATTTAGGAGGCGTGTGGCTCTCATTATAGTCTACATATTGATACAAATGGTGATATCTCTAGAAAAATGAATATCCCCTTAGTTGTATCTACTTAACAAGGTATGCATGACCTCATCTAGTTTCCCAGATTTAGGTAACTTGATTAGCCTCTCTGCATCAAAACCCCAAAGTAGATGTTAAAGTGCAAGAGCTCCTACTTATGCACTTGGTTGTGTTGATAGGGTGAAGAGACTAACTTTGGTCATTTCCACAAAATTGAAGGGATCTGGGTTATTGAATTTGGTTTGTTGAAGACCTAACCCAATCCACATTTTGGCCTTCTCTACATCTGTGAGTAGCATCAATAACTTGATCTTATCCATGACTAAACTTGTAATCTACACTATTTGATTGATTTATTCTACCAAAATCTAGGTATCAATTTTTTTGCACGTGAGTATATAGAGAGTAAATAGTGGAATATTCTTCTTTGATAAAGTCTGTAATGTTTTTTCATTGTTCCTCCACTTCATTTTATGTATTTTGGTGTCTAATTTGCTCTTTCTAACCTCTTTAAATGCACTAACTATCTGTGCACGAGTGATTTTCCTCATCTTTAATATTTTGGCTTTGATGGTGACCCTTTTTGTCTTGCAAATCTTGAAATTACCTCATAGCCTATTGTATTCCAAATCAATCTGCTTCAAATAAGATGCAATCTTTCCAAACACCATGTCATTAATGGTCTTGCATGACTATTAACATTCCATCTACCATATCTATCTTGTTGTCACCACTTTCCCAGACTTAATTCGAGATTGATGTACTTTTTTTATTGGATTGCTTTGTTATCTCCTTTCTTCAGTAAAGTACAAACAATGATATTTTACATTTTAGACTAACTTATTAAATTAATTTAATAATTTGTATTATTCATACCCATAATAACCTCTTGGAATTTACAAGCGTGTAATAATAGATGCAACCATAGATGGAACAAGAGTCCTTAACCAAGGACCAAAAAATATAGTAGTTAAAGAATGACCTCACCACCCACTCCTAGACTGTAGGTATCCTATCTGGGAGAAAATAAAGAACACGACCGCAAACTTGAAGCCAATGCTTGGGTTCATTGCAAACTCATAGTGACTGAGTGCAGAGGTGAGCATGACCATAAAATTGAAGTCTCAGTCCCTTCCATTAATGACATGTGTTTTCATGATACTCCTTAGGAAAGAAGGGAGTTTTTATTTAAATAAAAAGCATGCCATTGGCCTAGGGAAGTGGCCCCATTTTAAACAAGAATTTTAGAGGCAATTTAGATGGAGACATGCATCACCACAATGCTTCTTACATATCCCTAAGATTTCATACATGAAGTTCCATCTATCATTCTTTGGGTAAATGATATGGAGACACTTCTCATAATCATGGAGAGTCGATTTCTTGATGAACTTGAAATATTTTTTGAGTGTTGAAATTTCATAGGTTTACAGGTGCATGCCACATACCCTTAAGCTTAATGTTGTGGGTACCCTTAAAGTTATTACCTAATACTGCCTTCAAACCTTGAAGGGCTATCATACTCATGTTTGAATGGTATCTCCTAATAGATACCTTGAAACTTTTGGGTCCACAACAAAGGTTAAAATCAAATACTAGATCCCAAAATATAAAGCTAATCATTTTCCATAATTTCACTCAAAACCTGCATTGTTCATTATCATTTTGTATTGTAATAAAATAAATGGTTGACTATTGACTTAATTAGCTATTTTTCTCTACATGACTATTATGTTATGATGCATGTTTGAAATGTATCTCCTAGGAGATACCTTTAAGGTAGGATGAAGAAAACATAGAAGTATGCAGTATATGATATTAAAAGCTATTATTTTATTGGATTGACATAAAAAGTGTCATTAAAAAATATTATATATTATCTTTTTGAAAAATCTAGGTTTTAACATATCTCCATGCTTATGTTTTGGTATAAATATAGCTTTATCTCGTATATACAGGGATAAATTGGACTAGTTTTATAAATAACCTAATTAACAAATCTTTTCATGTCTTTTACAAATGTCCAGCTAAAAAATATACGTCAATGGATTTCCAATGTGGAGACTATATTTTTCTCATAATAATGGTAATGTCATTAGTGAATGAATAATATAGAAAGTGGAAGGTCCAGATGCTGAATCTCTAGAACCCATAAATCTAACTTCCACATGCTATAATGAGGAAATACCTATTGGATGTGTAAGTGTTAATGTGACTAAAGCTTTTGATCCAACTCTACCACTTCCATTTCATAAATCTTTTATGGATAATTTATGGGATGTATTTTATAGTTTTACTATATGGAGCACAAGAATGATGAAACGTGCCACAAACAAGTTTTCTATAGACAATGATATGGAACAAAGTCAAAATAATTGGCATCTAGTTCTGCATATACAACCACTGCAATAATAAAACCCTTTCTTGGATTCATTTGTTTGATATATCAATGATCCTACCACATTTCAAATCCTAAGAAAAATTTTTGTTGGGAAAGGGTACATTTGTTGCACAAATGTACAGCTCTTGCAAATGATCAAAAAGTTGCTTTTGGTTATGTTGAATTTGCACAACTAGGGGAGATTTTTGGTTGCATTCCTATCCCAATGTTAGAAAAAGAATTGGGAATTTACATAAAGCATGTTATAAAACATTATGAGACTTGCAGTATAGAGGAAATTGAAAAATTTATTGTTAGATGGCTTCCAAGAAAATAGTGGACATGGAGACTTGTAGAGCAATCAATTTACCATACATGACACCAAAGGAAAAAGAAATTGGAAAAATTTGGGATGCAGTAGCTAATGAAGTCACTCCTTGGCTAAAATTCCTAGCACAAAGGCATATAAAAATTAGCTCATTCCTAAAAATACTCGAGCTGAAAAAGAAATCAACCAAATAATTCATTCAGTCAAGTGGAGTGTGATGAAAGCATAGATATTGAGATTATAACAATATATGTGGATAAATGTTGTAACAAAATATGTTTTCAGTTAGGATTATCATTTAATATTCTAAAATATACAAAGATGAATTTTCTTGATTCTACCATAATAGATAGGAGGCAACATGTCTTAGATGCCCTTTCTACCAGTTTGTTTAAGAAAAATAAAAATAAAAATAGCAATGATTTTCAAGGTATGGAGATCTATTTTAAAAGCTTGGCTTAAAATATATGGATTAAAGAGAAGTATCTTTTTTGACATTCAAAATTATCACAAAAATGGGGAATGAAATGCATTCCATGCAGGGAGATTTTGATAGAAGCCATAAAAGAAGACAATGGCAACTAAAGATTTGTTGGACCAATTGGTGGATGACTTTGTAGATGTTTCTCCATGAATAACATGCCAGGTAGATATAAATGTCTCATGAGAAATTTTTTGACATCTTCCAACATCTTTCATTCAAGAATTTATGAGGTGCCACATCAATGCACAACTAGAAGATATGGAATATGAGCCAATATCGAATCCAAAATTCAATAACATGTGGAGAAATAATTTTCATGATATGACCATTGCCATGTCTGATGAATTTGTTAGGTGTAAAACATGCATCTTGTTGACTCAACATAAATGCTATGGGTCCCGCACTAGAGATCAGGAAGAGCATATTGATCAAGAATTCATGATGCACTCGAATCAAATACTTTTTTCAAGAGAAATGTATTACACACATAAATGAATGTCAGAGTAATACCCTGAAGAATGCCTTAGTTTCATTCATGACAAGATGAAATATCAAAAAAAATTGTGCCAAGGATAGTGACAAAAATCAAAGTAGTTACCAACATAATATTAGAGTTTTCAATGGTAGGGATTATAACACATGGTCATCATGTAGACGGATATGGGCATTTTTTTAATATACATTTTTAGAAGGTATAACTTTACTATCACCTCATTAAACAAGTGCTTAAGGGATATGGAAACAATAGTGCCAGATACTTATGAATCTTTACTATATAAACTTGGATCTTTAAAATATGCATTATATGATGCACTTTTGTCTAACAATTGATACCCTGAATGCAAGAAATATAGAGAAGACACAATCAATTTGTGCCTTCAAGAAACTTCCTTCCAAGATATACCTTCAACTAGACAATTGTTGTGTGGACAATAATAAAATGTACTTCCATCCATGATAATTATATTTAAAAAATGTCAAACCTTATATGGAACTAATGTTACATTTACAAATTCATAAAATCATGTCTTTTTATATAGGTATGTGTTACAATATTTATCTCTCCTTATCTACAAAGGTGTTTTCTTCTATGTCAAGGTTAGATTTCTACCTTTAGGGCATACCCATGAGGACATCGATAGCAAATTTGGAAACCTATTTGAATGTATAAACAAGAAAGATGTATGGAGTGTGGTAGAGATGATGGATACTTATAGGATGTATAAAAATGCAAGAAAATTCATGCCATATTTGATTGAGAGGTAATAGATTTCAAAGAGTATGTTAATTGTTACCAGCCAAAGGGAAGAAATGAAGTAGTAGGCTTGATAAAAGGTCAATACTTTCTTCAATTTATGGAGCAAGCTCAGCCCATTATCATTGTAAAAACTCTATAAGAGATAAAAATTCATCGCCCCCTATTTACATTATGGGGAACAAAAGATAATGGTGAGATAAATGTTCCAGAAGGTAATCTGACAAAAATATATTTCAAAGAATTGAAAAATAGAGAAATGTCTAAAGATTTCATTGTTTCTAAAGACTCAGATAGAAGTAGAAAAAATAGTGAAAAATAAATTAAATATAACTTTAATAAGTATGTACAACAATTCAATGAATTTGGTTTTATCAAAAATAGTAAGTGGAAAGATCTAGCATATTACTTCCAAAACATCCATGACATAATGAAAGAAGACATGTTCCCTTCTAAAGTTAAGTGCATAGAAGAGTTTTGGCCTAGAACTCATCATGATAAACCCTTATATAGAGATATACATAAAATGGTTGATGATATCACTCTTGATTTTGGAGTGGCATCTACATATACATATGTTGGTCCAAGAATTAAAAGAACAAGAATTACATTTGATCTAGCTCAAGATGTGCAAATCGAAGATATGTTATTTATCAGACTTCATTATTTTATAGGAATGGACTACACAATATGGGTTGCTAGAGATAAAAGAAATATTGAGATACTACAAACAAATGGGCATATATAATGAATGGTCAATGTAGCTTGGTTCATTCCAGTTCATGTAAGAAAAAATGATGCAGAAAAAGTAGAAATTTATTCAAGCTACTTGGGAAAGAAATGAAAGCCAAACCCAACTGACACATCTTTACCATCCATACTCATAGATAGTATAATCTATGCTTGGAAACCAAATAAAAATTGGAGAGGTCATACATTTGTTCTCACTAATTTTTTGAAAGGCATTATAACAGACTATTTGAATGCATCTTCTTGCTAGGCACTAACAAAAATATTGATAAAAGGATTGGGAAATTTGAAATGGTGTTTCCTTAATTTTGGAATGAGAAATATGGATTTTTTTTCAAAATTTAGTCCATATTTTAGAATGTATATGGACATACACTTCATCATTTGAGTTTTATATTTTGTACTACAACAATTCAATAACTATACATTTATTTAATAACATTTGAATATTGGAATGTAACTATGCATCCTTCAAAATGGTCTTCAACAAAATGACTTTGTAATTTTCATATCTAAGAATTTAGTACACTACAAATTTTATGTTTTACAAAATTTAATTTGGTATTTTCATGTTTATGTCTTAGAATGTGCATCATTCAAGATTTGTTCTTCAACATTTGTGTATCAACAAATGTTATTCAGATTTTCACTTGGCACCTAAGATTGTGTGAGATAATATGATACAAACTTTGACAGTCGAGAGGATGTCACTCGAATCAAATTAAACAAATAGTTCACAATCTAATCAATCGATGACATGTAGCATCCCAATCATCCCAAGTGTTCTAAATCACATATCAGTTGAGTGTGTGATTGATGTATGAATTATGTTCCCTTAAGAAATATAATGCCAAGTCTTATAATATCTGTAAATGCATGGTCTGTGAACTAGTTTGAACGGTCGCATGATTTGGACTTATTGCAAATATATAATATAGATGTGAATTATTTGTTATAAGTCTAAGTAATTATTCATGAAGTCCAATTTATTTATGATAGTTTTCAACTATTAAAAAATAAATTATTTATGATCATTTAAAATAATTTGGACTTATCACAAATACATTAGATAGATATGAGGTATTTGTAATAAGTCCAACTTAATCTTGATACAATCCAATTTAATCTGGATATAGTCTAATTTATTTTTTATAGTTTTTGAAAATTTGGATTATTGATAATTCCAAATTATACAAAATAGTCTTTCTTTGTCTTTACTCCTTATTTCCCTTACCATGATTATCCCAAGTGGATGTGGGGCATAGATGCTATGTTGACCATTCTTCCTTCATGATTCCCCTCCATGTGAAGGGTGGGGCTTAGTGTTTTATTGTATCCCTTTATTACTCAATATTTATATATATTTTTATATCCATTATTGGCTTAGGTAGGTTATTTTGTGAAGGAAAGGAATTTGGATGCCTTTGGAAACCTCCTTGGCATATGGCCAAGTTATGTATTGAGTGTGGAGAGAAAGCTTGTTGAAGCTTTGATTATGTATGTAAGGATTTAAGATTATTAATGAATATATATATTGATTTTATGAGATGAATTATTGAGTTGAATGTTTAAAGAGAGATATATGGATTGGTGAATCCATTATATGTGGTTTTAGGCCACATCAAGTGGTATCATAGTAAGTTTTGATTCCTTGGGAAAGATTGTGAAGAGAATGTGGGAGAGCAAGTAAGAATCCCATAGAGATAATTTTGTTTAATATGTCAATTTGATTTTTGTTTTAAGTATGAATATAAATAATTCAAAGGAGAGTGGAGGATTTCCACTAGATAAAGAGTGGTTGAATAAGCTAAATACCTAAGATAGGTTGCTAGAAATGTTGATAGAGAGATGCAGATTGTGAGCATGAAGAAGAATCAGATTTGATGTGGGAGATGATGGAATCCATAACATAAAAGGTGGATGAATTGAAGAAAGAGATAGACACATAGAATATTAAATAATTTAACCATGGATAGTTTCATAAGAGAGAAGAGAAAAGAGAAGATAAGATGATGGAGAAAATTGCCATGGAAGGCAATGTGAAAGTGGAGAAGAAAGTTGTCATGAAAGACGATAAATCTTATTTCAAAATTAGAGATGAAGAGAGGCTCATGGGTAGACCATTATTGAAGACATAAATGTGAAGGATGAAGATAATATGGAAGAAAATTTCAGCCAAGGAAGGTTGTAGAAGAGTGAAGATTGTAGTTGTGAAGAATTGTAGAGAGAAGAGGAAATCCTCTTACAAGAGGATGTAGAGGTGGTGTATTGTCTACCAGATGAAGGAGATCCCTTAGTTGAATATGGTGAAGATATTTTAGAATCAATTTTTTTTTAAATTATGATTTTTTATTTTATGATGGCAATATTTTTTTCTAATTTTTAGTTGGGAGTGATGGATGTGCAAGCTAGTGTAGATGAGGAGAGTGTAAAGGAAGAGAACATCCAAGAGGAAATTCATGTGGAAGAATGTTGTAACCATGTGGAGTTTCAAAGATAGGAAGATTATATCCATGAGGGTCTAATTGAAAATGAATAGGGAAGAAAAATATTGTTGCATTTCTTCATGGTGGAAGCATTGAAACAATAGGTTATGCCAGTGAATGCACAATATAGTATTATGGTGGAGTTGCTTGTTCTTGTGGAATAAACATTGATGTAGTTTTTGTACAAGTAGGTGCAAATTATGGAGGTGAATGGTTAGTGGTGGGCTAGAGTTCACATGGAAGGATAAGATACATGATAAGGATTCTTGGTGGAGGAGGTTGTTTTCTGATGGTGGGGTTTCTCCCACATATAAATCCATTAGAATATGGATATGTTTTTGGAGCAGGAGGGTTTATAGTCCTACCAAGATTATTTTGAGACCAGTACACAAATGCTAGAAAAGGAGAGGGAAAAAGGGATATTATCTAGGTTCACTAGTGTATTAGAAGGGGATGTTGTGGTGATTATTCTGGTTGACCAAAGGGTGGTTATACCACTCACCCCCTCTATGTGATTATGATATCATATTAATTACCTCATATTTTTGATGCAGGAGCATCTAAGGGATCGATAAATCTTGTATCACCCAAAATAGAGTGGTGTGCATTTCCTTTTTTTGAATAAATGGCTCAGATATAATCAAGGTAACTCATATGAGATGATTTGTTTTCAATCAAATAATAATGATGTGAGGGAAAACATTATTCATGGAACATTTCTCATGTAACATTATTCACTAATGACATGGTGGACACTATTCACCCTAGTGAGGTGTCAGAACACTATTACTGATTGCATATATGGCATGGGGTGTAATAATATGATGGTACATGAAGCACATGATAGTGGAACAAACTTGTCTAAGGATATTTTATTCTATTTTGTCCTTTGATAGGTGACTAGCTTTTACTATTCACTCAATAGTGAGCACATGTGAATGGTGGTGCAATTTTCCTTGGTGGAACCTTTGTCCTATGTCATTATTCCTCCCATGAGTAATTATGGCATTTATTTCTTGGTATTTACTCCTTATTTACTTTACCATGATTATCCTAAGTGGATTTGGGGCGTAGATGTTATGTTGACCATTCTTCCTTCATGATTCCCCTCCATATGATGTGTGGAGCTTAATGTTTTATTATATCCTTTGATTCATCAAGATTTTTATATATGTTTTTATCCATCTTAGCTTAGGTAGGTGAGTTGTTGAAGAAAAGTATTGTGGATTCATTTGGAATCCTCCTTGGCATATGGCCAAGTTATGTATTGAGTGTGGAGAGAAAGCTTGTTGAAGCTTTGATTATGTATGTGAGGATTTAAGATTTTTAATGAAGAAAAATTGATTTTATGAGAGGAATTGTTGAGTTTAATGTTTAAAGAGAGAGATATGGATGGTGAATCCATTATATAAGATTGGAGGCAACATCGTAAAGACTGAATCAAGTACAAACACATGACATGATGAATCATGAAATGGAAAACCATGACAACACTGTTGTAATACACATAAGGACTAGCAAAAACTCAATAAGAAATGTACAAAAAAAAAGTGATTGAAAAAAAAAGACACATAAAAATACAAAATAAAATGTGTCATCCCTTATCAAAATAAATCCCTAAGTTTTGGTGATTGATGATATTGATAGGATGGTGATTGATAATATTGATATGATTGTGAATGATGTATCCTAGAAAATATACAATCTTTGATTTTACCTAAAGAAATAATGTAAGGGGTGGATTTGGGAATGATATATACCAATAAAACTGTAGGGTTTGATGTGGGAATGATCTATCAAAATGAAGCTATAACATGATTTATTTAAAATTAAAAAGGATTCTCACAGGAATTAGGGCAAGATAAATTGGTTTTGAGGGTTTTGTATTTGGCTATTGATTTTTGGATGTTTTTCATATTTTGATAGTTTTTGGTATGTTTTATTTTTTTGGATTTTTTTTATTTTTTTAAAAATGATGAAGCCACAAATAAAGGGAAAACTAGTTCTTGTATCCTAAATGGAGGTGACAGTAGTGGATGTAATGATGGTTTAGGATTTATATGGATAAGGATTGTAAATATGGTTTAGAATTTGGATGGATAAGGATGTTTAGGATTGGATTGATAAGGATGGTAAAGATGGTTTATGGATTCATGATGTTTAACATTTTAGGTAGAGGGACATGTTTGGATTTGATGGATAAGAATGTTTGTGATTTCATGGATATCAAGGATTGTAAGGATGGTTTATGGATTCATAATGTTTAAGATTTTGGGTGGAGGGATATGTTAATATTTGATGGATAAGGATAGATTTGGATAGGATTGGATGAATAAGGATGGTAAGGATGGTTTAGGATTTGGATGGATAAGGATACTATGGATGGTTTAGGATTTTGATGGATAAGGATGGTGTTAGGACCCTCATTCCTAACCATATTTTTAAATTTATTTATTTAATAAAAGGATATGGACACATATTATTTGTAAGACATCCATCAAGTCCATTTTAATAATCCCACATTCACTGGGAGTAGTAGTTAGATAGCTATAAATTAGTATAAATAAGAGTCTAGACTAGGGATAAGTTATCCATGAATTGTATTGAATTGATCTTGCTCAAAGGAGGTTTTCCCATCAAAGAAAATAACAATAATTGTAATGCAACTCTATTTTATTTCAATATAATCATTCAATTTTTATTTATTTCCTGATTTAATTTCACATATTTACAATCTAGTTCTATTTTTTTAAGGAAGGATCATATCATCTAGTATCAAAGCACTATCCAAGGATTTTTTTTTAGTAGATTCATTAAGTTAGATATTTTTATTTATATCCACCATATCATCTCACCTCGCCATAATGAGTTCTTGGTGAAAATAAGCTGGAAACATAGTGATGGCACTAATCTTTTTCCATAGAATGTCATCGTTATGATTCAAGTTTTAAAATCAATCGTTGTTATGAACCTATTTATAAAATATGTACCTATGATGAGATCTAAAACTTTTTTATAGAAGTCCATCATCGCTATGAGCTAAATTTTACAAACTATACTTGTACATTGACATTTTTTCTATGCAAGATTTTATGTATGCATATTTATTCATGAGGAAATGTATCTAACATAAATTTGTGCCATCAATGACAAAGATCCATGTAAGGAATTTTATTTTTAATTTTTTATAAGCTCTAAATTTTGATGCAGTTTTAACCTATAGATAATTGATCTCATTGTAATTGTAATTATTTATATAATCTCAAAATTTTGATCTATTTTTTTATATGGGTAAATGATCTTGTTATAATTTTAATTTTGTTGTATAATATATAAATTTTGAATTGGTTTTGGCCATATAATCAACTAATCTCATTATAATCCAAATTATGATCTAGTTTTCTCTATACAACCAATCGATCTCATTATAATTGTAATTGTCGATTAAACAAATTATATAAATTTTTAGAAGCCCATGGGCCGAATACACCATTATGATTTTATCACCACCCTAATCATTTTAAATTATATTTATAAGTTTATAAAAAAAATTGATACAAAAAAATACTTTTTCCTGTAGTCCAAAAGCACTTTTTTCCAATGTTTTTTCACTTACATGGAAATCACACCAATGTAATTGTCTTGTCAAACTAACTATTTTAATATATAACTTTACTCAACATTATATGGCACTCTAAATCTTATGGTAAATGGTTTTTACTTGTGTAGGGACCCATACCATGGCACATGACTTTGTTGAACTCTAGACAAAATTTGAATCTTGATTATCTGAGTTGAATGATTACATCATCACCTTCCATGGTGAAAATAAATCACTCTAAGCTAATGGGGATCATTAATAATATTTTTATTTTCCCCCATGTCACCATTGAGTGTCCCTAAATTATATTTTATCAAATTTTATGGTACTAAATCCACTTGCTAGATTACCATGCAAAATAACATTTCAACGTGCATCACACTAGAGGGGAAGAAAAGCTACATCTTGCCTCATTCCAATTATAGAAGGAAGTTGTCTAGTGGTACCAATGGCATTAGAATACTAATATAGAACCATATTAGGATGATTTTTACAAACTCTTTCTAGTTCATTTTTGGCCTAGTTCCTACAATGACTTCATAGGTGCCTTGACAAAACTTTGTAAAACTAGCATAATTTGGCAATATCAAATAGAGTTTGAAAAAATAACTAATCAAACTGAAGGCCCATTTGATGATTTATTCCAAATTAGATTCATTAATAGACTCAAGAATGTGATTTGATCTAGGTTCAAATGTTTAAACCTCAAACCATGATGGATGCCTTGGGCTTAGCTAAGCTCATAGAAGATAAAATCAATTCACAATGTTGTAATTACAATTGGGTAGCTACTACGCCATATTCTTTCCAATGCCCTAAAACAAACCCTAGTCTCAAGGCAACACCCATCAAATGTCTCACCAAGGCAGAAATGTGTGCATGTTATGACAAGGGGCTATGCTAAAATTATGATGACAAGTGGGCTAGGGGGCACAAATGCATCCAAAAAAAATATATCTATTCAATGTTTATTCCCCACCTAATAGAGATGAATGGGAGGATGTCACAAATTCCCATGTGGATGAGTCAGAGTGGGAACCTGATGATTTAAATTCAAGGATAACCTCGACCATGATAGAAACAATATTTATTGGTGAGATTGAATGTAAAACCTTGACCATGATAGAAACATTCAAGGACAAGTCTCAATTTAAAGAGAATTCTCAAAAAATCTCTCATATGTTCACATTCATTGAATTATTATTCTTTTAAGATTATAATATTTTGGGAGTTGTGTTGTGATAATTTATTTAACAAGATATAACTTCATGGGTCTTAGTCACAAATTATTTGTAAAATAATTGTTGACGTGAGATTATTTTATAGTTTTTTGAAAATTAATTATAGGTTTCATGTGTTAGTGCAAGTGGTTTTCCTTTTGCAATGAATAATGGAAATAATATTTGGCTATTATCATATATAAATTACTATGTTGTCATAAATTATAATTTTCCATCTATTGGTTTTTAAATATGAGGATGAGGAATGCATATTGAATACGTTATAACAATTTTATGGTGAACATCAAGAATTAGACTTCAACATCTAGGTAGAAAATATAAGTAAATATAGGTGTATACATTAGGTGTGTATAAAATTTTTACATGTAGAAAATACACAACAAATAATAAATATTACATTCTTTCTTGATTGAATATAGAGATGAAAGTATCTTAATTGACAAAGGCATCACCTTGGAAAATTGAATGAATATATTCTAATCACTGTCTCCCTATAGTTATTGGTATTCCTCTTGTGACATTTCTACCTTTGAATTAAATTTTTAGTATAACCCAAAATATAATGTTTGAAGGACATATCAACACAAAATAAATAAATGAAATTAATCTCCTTGTTCCCCCAAAATTAAGTTAGACACTTGCCTTCAAGTGAACTACATATTTTGCTTTTGGGAAGATGGTTAAGAAATGGGGATTACATATATGTGACGAGTAATACAAAAAGTTGGGAAGATGGAAACCAACTAGGATCATGAGGGATTATGGATGGATGTGATAAGAAATGGTATGGTTGAGTATTAGGGTGGCATGACATGGCATATGAAGTGGATATAATGAATGCCATAGTTAACTTAAGAATGGGTAATACATGTAGTAGGTAGTTTGGAAATAAAGCACAAAATAAAAGCACTATACATACCTATTAAAAATGGAAAAACATTACTAAGCAAAATAAATAGTTCAATTACCTAACTTCATGTAAAGGTTTACTAAGCTCAATATACGCAGTAGAAGTGTCTGGTAGTAGGTGCATTCAAGTGGCAACATGTAGGCCTTATGTAGTGTAACCAATTGAAGAAATCAAGCATTTTAAATGTTAAATGACAATGCATAATAGTTTAAAACTTGAAGAGGGTCCTATTAGAGTCTTTGAGATCAAGAACATGTATAAATATGACAAGAACCTTGAAATTTATTTAGGTATGTGTAATTAAATGAAAATGAAGTAAAAATCCCAATGGTGTATTAATCAACTCTCGATAATTATGAAAATAAATTAAGTTTTCTAGATGTTTTTAGAGCTTGAAAATTAAAAACCACTGATAGGCAAGATGAACATGTCAAGGTAATAAGAGCTGGTTGTAAGATGGTGGTAGTGATTGAAAAAATATAACACGATAGTAGTGATTGTAGGTTCAAATTTTGGTCCTGTGGTAATTAATCCAAGTGAATTCAAAATCACATAGACATAATGAGAGTATGGAGTTGTATCCCTAGAATTGATGGGAGAAAATTTTAGTAGGGTGGGTGGGCATATAAAACATGAAATAAAAACATATATCCCACAAAACATAGAAATAGGCATCTTGATCATATACAGTGATGGAAATGTTCTATAAATGTTGTAGACAAGACACATAGCAGTGACATGTTAACTTATAAAATTGTAATAAAGATGCAAATTAAATAGAGGCTTAAAACTATAGGAATTTTACCTGAATAAAATTAGAAATAACAAAAAAGTTGACAAAGACATGGCATATTAATTTTTTTTAAAAATATTTTCCCCTTGATTAGAAAACAAGTTGGTTTTCCAATCAATATTTTTTATTCAGTACTTGGTTAGCTAGTAAGCTAGTTTTCTAGACAACACTATTAAAATGATCGAGGGTTTTCATTGTTGATTTTTTCACAAAATTATGAAATAATTAAAATTTTGGAATAGGTTTTACCATAGTCTCTAAAAATACCAAATCAACCTTAGCTGGAGTATACACATGAATTCATCCTTATTTGGAGTTTGTTATCCAACATTTATTCAACTAGGAGCCATTTTTAAAAAGTTTAGCTTGGTAATTTTTTTACATGAACACATGAAGCATTTCCCATACTTATAGTGAAAATGTCATTATTTTTTGTACCCATCATGTCACATGATTCTTTGTTGAGTGACCTCTAGGTGATGTGAATTTGCTTGAAAATGTTCATCAGAGCATATAGGTTTTTTCTTATTCCAACATCTATCACACTGGTGGGTACAATTTATTGTATTTTTATACAAAGATGAATACCAAGAAGACTTTCCTACAACCAAGTTGTTTATAAAATATAAGAGCTTTCATAAGCATAAATAAATGTTCTTTAGTCACTTATAAACTTTATTTAATAGATGTTAGCTGTGAAATAAAATAAGAAATGAAATTATCTATTTCAAGCTTTATCTTAATATGGTAATATTGAATTCCTGAGGTAAAAACAATTATTTAATAGTGGAATAATTTATATTTAGTTTTTACATTAGATACCAAATGGGTGGCTGGTAAGTATGCACAAGAACAAATAATTTATTAATGGAAAAAACTAATTATTAGCATGTATAACTGCAAGGAATTCAATTAGAGTTACCATAAAATTGAATTATTGTGATAGAAAGATATTTCCTAATGTACTGTGTGATAAAATTAAATTGTCCATCCATTTGATCAAGGGCAAATCCTAGTGATGATATGGAAAGTAATTATCAAGTATGATCCTTGAAGGGTATGTATAGACATGAGATTTTATTGAAAAACTTGAAAATATTCCTAACATGTGTTTATTCTAATCAAAATTAGTGTCATTTTTAGTTTTTGCATTAGATACCAAATGGGTGGTTGGTAAATATGCACAAGAACAAAGAATTTGTTAATGGAAAAAAAATTAGTAGCATGTATAACCACAGTAAATTCATTTTGAATTACCATACATTTGAATTCTTGTGTTAGAAAGATATTTACTAATGTAATGTGTGACAGGATTAAATTGTCCATCCATTCAATGAAGGGAAAATCCTGGTGATGATATGGAAAATAATTATCAATTTTGATCCTCAAAGGGTATGTATAAACATGAGAGTTTATTAAAAAACTTGAAAATATTCCTAACATGTGTTTATTCTAATCAAAATTAGTGTCATTAGATAACAAATAAAAATGTTTTAATTTTTGTGAGATGTTTAATGATTTTAAAAATAAAACATGCATGCTCAAGGAGGAAATACTTAACATCCTTTATTTTTAAGGTGTGAAAAAAAAATTAAGATTATATATACCTCAAGTGGGTCTACTTAAAATATTGAAATGACCATGTTATTGATCTTACATATCATGTATGAATTAGTTATGGCACACAAATCCTTACTCTAGTTTTAATATTACCACATTTTAATCATAAAAACTTTGAAAAATGGTTTACAACAAGCTAAATTAGTTGTTATATGTAACTTAAAACAGTGGATGTAGGTAACCTAAAATAGTGGTTCCAAGTAACTTACATCAATGGTTGTAATCTGGTAGCTTATGTTTAACATATTAAATAATTATCAATCACTAGAATAATACTATTTATCTAGAAATTGAAAGCTATAAACCATAAGAGTAATCATATACAACATTATATCACGTGCTAGAATTCATAAATATGCATAAAAATATATGGTGATTTTATAGTAATGTGTTTTAGGGATATATAAGTAGGGGAAATAAAGTGATTTGGCATGGCATGGATTAACAAAATAACATAGTTGCATAGATTATAAAAATAAATGACTATCTAGATAGAAATTAGGTGGTAAACTGAGGTCTCCTAAAGATTAGTGGTTTCCTCCACAAATGGGCTAGGAAATGTATTACCATGAAATATATAGGTATTCCTATGAATCCATTATATAAATATGGAGAAAAAAAATCTTTATCTTGTTTACAAAATCAAATTTTTATCGAGGCTCTTCCCTTGGATGTTGAAGTAGTTTTTGGAAGAGGAAATTTTAATGGCACAATCTTACTTGTGGAAGGATGTGGTTCAAGGATTGTCTCTTTTATTGGTAATAAAGTGTTTGTTGTGGTTCATAAACCTCCTCATATTGGTTCCATTATTATAAATTATGTGGGTGTGGTCCTACTAAAATCCTTGAATATAGACGGAATTTATTGGGTGGGAATGTTTTCATTTCATTATTACAAACTGGTTAACTTAGCTTATTGCTATGGTTATGTGCATGTTGAGATTAAAAATTTAGGTGATTAGTGGAGAGTTTGGGTTGGGTTTTTGAGTTTTTAATATAAAAAAACTATTTTGGTTGTGGATGTTGTTAAAACCCAGCATGTTGTGATTGATAGTGTTGGGGTGGTGGTTTCCATGAATGGCCTTGAAACCATAACCACTAGATATGTGGTTGTTGGTAATGATTTTTATAAAAATGAGATGGTGTTAATATGTAATTACAAACATTATGTGTGTGCCAATTATGAGCATCATAAGTATAAAATTAAGAGTGGAATAATGAAGGGCCACTAGGCATACCATAATTTACTTGTATTTGTGGCCAAAGTTTTATTTGAGCTTTAAAGAAAACATTCTTGCTTCTATATCCAGCTTATTTTTTTATATATTGTATCATATTTATTGTGTTTCCCTCATTTTCCAAAGAATATTTGCATTCATACTCCACTTTCTTCCTGAAATCTTTGAGATAATAAAAAATAAAGTCTTCTTCTTCCCATTGATTTTGAATCACACACTCTATTGTATAAAAGTAAGAGTGGAATAACGAGGGACCACTAGGGGTACCATAATTTACTTATATTTGTGGCCAAATTTATCTTTTATCTTTAGATAAAACTTGCTCAATTCCATCTCCAACTGCTTTGTTTATAGCTCTATCTTCTTTGTTGTGCTACCCTCCTTTTCCCAAGAATCTTAGCATTCATACTCAACTTTATTATTGTAACTATTGAGATAATAAACAATAAAGTCTTCATCTTCCCATTGATTTTGAATCACCCACTCTATTGTATAAAATTAAGAGTGAAATAATAAAGGGACATTAGGTGTATCAAAATTTACTTATATTTGTGGCCAAATTTCTTTTTGAGATTTAAATAAAATATGTTTTCTTCCATATACAACTACTTTATTTATATCTCATATTTTCTATGCTTTTTTGCTCTCATTTTCCTAATAAGATTTACATTCATTCTAATATTGCTTCCTACAAATATTGAGATAATAAAAAATAAATTATTCCTCTTCCCATTGCTTTTGAATCATCCATACTATTGTTGGAGGAACATGAATATTTGTGTTGAAATGTTCAGGTATAAGAGTAAAACAAATGTCACTTTTAGTTGGCATGGTTCCTCCATAACTTTTTTTATTTGGAATTAGAAGCATGGGTTTGTGTTTGGTATCCCTTAGTGAGGTCAAGGAAGGAACCCCTATGAGGTCCATGGGAAATTCTCCTTATTGCGATATAGGGTGAGGTCAAGGGGCAGAACCCCCAAATCTAGGCACATTTTCCCTCTTTTGTAGCCATTAAATTCCTTAATAAAAAAAATCATCTAAATTAAGTTTTATTTAAACCTCCTTGAAAATGCACAAATTTAATTTTTTTTGTTGATTTCCTCTACTAATAATATTTATGGGTTCCTCATTTATGTTATTAATTATTGTAGATGGTGTTTTCTCATAAGAAGACAAATTCAATTGGTGCATGTCTCTATTCTTTATCAATAGGCACATATTGTATTATAAAATCCATTTTTACATTTTTATTCTCACCAATAGGTCTCTAATTTGTTCCACAATCAATTTACTCATGTAATTTTTCTTCATTATTATATTAAATACCAAATTTTATAGATCAATCTTACTTACCAATATGCATAGGAATAACTACTACACATTTAATTTCATTCCCAAAATATGCAGGGATAATTACTATAAGTTCATATTTACTAACATGTGCACATGAAATTTATATGGTTGGGTTTTGGGATCACCAATGATTAATGTAGGTTGGGTTTTACCAAAATAAACATAGGTAATTATTATAAGTTGGATGCCACAAATTAAGGTATGGTAATTGATATGGGTTGGGTTTAACCAATATCAACATAGGTAATTTCTATGATTTAGGTTTCCATAACAAAAAATGATGTAATTGTTGTAGGAACAGGTGCACATGCAATTGGTGAAGGCACAGGTGTATGTGTATTCACTACAAGTACATGTATAGAGAATGATACAAGATCATTTTTTGCAAGTAATCCTTTATCCTCAATACATGTGGGTATTTATATAGAAAATAGTTTAGGAAACATTTATATATCAATAAATCCTACCTATGCCCCTACTATGCTAATTGAGGATTACAACTTATTATTTTCCTATAGCTCTCGATCATAGTCTTTAGGGATGATATTTATTGATACATAACAACTGATGCTATATTACTTATCCATATTGCATTAATGTCTATAATTAGATTAGGAATGTTTGGCATAAAATTTTGTTTTATTTCATGTGTAGTTTTGGTTGTTGAAAATCAACATCTTGTTTAAACCATGGTTGGTTTCATTTTCATGGTTATTGTCATTGATTGTAAGGTGGGTACCATTCTAATAATTCAAGTGTTGTGGCTACCATGGCTTATTTTTAAACTGATACCAATTGGTTTAAGGTTGATGATTTTTTTTTTGTGGCTAACTCTTATTTTGGGGTGGCATTTGGGGTATTTGATTATGATGAGTGGATCAATATTGATTATGAGGAGGGGATGAAACTTTTGAATTAAGAAATGAAGGGTTTGATGACATGCCTAAATTTTGTAGACTTTGTGGCCATTTTTTCATTGGGCCACATATAGAATATGATCCACATCTCCTCCAATTTCACTAAGCTTAATTACATTGGGATCCTTTTCCATTATACATTCCACCGTTAATTGAGTAGTTTGACATTTATAATTTGTTTTCTTTCTGCAATAATCTGAGTAATATACAACCAAATATTGTTACATTTCTTATTATTTCCTTCATGCATGTAATGTGTCTAATTATGTATCTATATGATTGATGATGTCCTACTTCATATCTTTCCACAAGTTTCTAACTTCTATCTACAAGAGTCCATTAGTCAATTTAGAAGATGATAATGGTAATGTCTTATTATTGTGGGTCTTATTCATCATATACCTTGAGTATTTTCTACATACTAGGGTGATCTGTTCAAATGATATTTTTGAGACATATCCACTACTCACGGTATCTAAAGCTTCTAGACATTCCTTATTAATTCCCTTTAAAAATATCAACTTGATATATTGATCTAATGTTTTTATACCTTTTTAGGATAATCATGAATCTTTCCATGTAGTCTTTCAAGAACTCATATTATTATTTAAAGATCCAAGATATGTTATCTCCCATGGAGTATTTTCCTTTATATTAGACCTAGTATTTGAATAGGAATTTATTCTTCATGACCTTCTAGTTAGTAATTGTATTATTTTCCAACCTCATGAACCATTGTGGGATTGCATATTTAAGAGTAGATGGAAATAATTTCAGCTTTTGGGCATCCTTATTGTAGTCATAACTATGAAACATGATGTCAAACTAAAAAATAAACATGTACGGGTTATCACACACCATTCATTTGAAATTAGGCAAGGAAGAAGGGGGAATGTTCTTCATAGTTGCAATACCCATAGGGGTGTTGATGGAAAATTCAAAAGTTGTGGGTTCATTGACATATTTCTCTACTTGAAGGTTTTCCATGATAAGAATTCAATATCTTAGGAAAGAATCTACCTAAGCAATCGTTCCCATGTTACATGAAATCACTCAATCTTACTTTTGATTGTTTCTACCCTACCTTGCATAGGGTTAGTTTGAAATTAAAAAAATCTATTTTTTCTTAATCTTAATACAAAAATTAAAATTTTAACTAGAAAATAGTAATTTTAATTCTATAAAAAATGAATTTATAATATAAAACAAGATATTTATTATATAAAGTGAGGAATATAATATAAAAATCATAAAGTTGTAACATACAAAGTGATAAATTAAATTTATAAACCTATACATTTGATCTATAAAGCATGAAATTTAATATCGATAGCATAAAATCTAACCCAACTTTCTAAGCTCCTAATGATTAACACATATCCCTAGAAAAAACACCAAAATGATAAGCAAAATCAAACTATAAATTAAAATTGATGTAGCAGAGACTTACATACAACCTGATAGATTTACCCGAGAGGCAGATTTTTGATTTATTGTCAATTACACTTTATAATTATCAACCCAAAGGCATGTATTTTGGAAAGATGTAGGCACTATATGTGTGGAAATAGTCACGTTTGAGGGACATGATACTAAGTTTTTTGTATATAAAACGCACTTGCATAAATTCACTTAAAGGAAAGTAAATCACATTTTACAGAAAGTAAATTACAGGAACTTGCTATTGAAGTTGACTTGTTAATTTATGTTTGGAATCTTCCTTTATATAATGGATCATACATAAATAAAACTAGAATATAAATGCATACAAATAGATTTATTTTACAAAATACAACTTATAAATTTTAGTATGCATACAAAAATAATTAAACATAAATTCTCACACAACTAAGATAATGGGAACTAATTAAAGGATGAGAATTTCACTATGATTCCTTATGAGTGGGATATCCTCACTTGGTTTTGAATTATAATCCCTTCCTTAGTTGTGACAAATTTATTTTAACTCACTTTGTTTGCAATGAAAAATATTGTACCAATTAAAGGTATTTATACAAGCAGATTCAAAAAATGTTACAATAATACTTAGTATATATATCTCTTCTCTACTAACTTATATTAATATGTTAACTATGCCATACCATCTGCAGTTATTTTTTTTATATAGGGGAGGTAGGTTTTTTGTTTGGAGGTGATAAAATCTAGGGGTTAAAAACCTAAATATTTCGTTATGTCTCAAATAAAATACATTATAATAATCTAAACAATTACACCAAAATAATAGAAATTAATCATAACATATTATAGAGATTAAGACATTGCAACCATGTGTAAGTATTAGAAATTCATAGTCCAAGAGAATGAATATGGTTATAAATGTTTGTAACACCTTCCAACTTGTCATGACTACTTTTCAAAATTATTTAGGTTGGTTATAAGTATTTGGATGAAGATAGTTGGTATTAACTATTCATAGCCAGGAAATAATCAACTATAATAGTTTTTTAGGTGACCTATAATAATTTCTACAAGTGACTTTCAATAGTTACTAAGGGTGACTTTTGATGGCCAAAACTTTTTAATACACATTTAAAATAAGGTACCTTTTTAAAGAAACATCATAATGTTTCATGAGGAATCCAATAATTCAAGTTTAGGACTATATTTGATGCTAGTGTTTCCATCCTTTCAAAACTAACCTATTTTAGCCTTTAAATGTATACATACAGTTTTAGATTGTATTGATGATTAGAAAACCCAACCAATCTTACTTGGAATCATCTATAAATCTAAAATTAATCCTTTTATCCTTCATAGTTTTGGGTATCTTGAACATTATTCATGCATCATTTCCTATTAATAATACCATAAACATTCAAGACATTAAATCATACTAATTTATATAAAGATAATCAGTTTTATCCAAAATAATATGCTTAGACATTACTCATTTAATATGTCCATATACCATCATAAAATGGGCCAAAAATGGTGTGGATATAAACATAATGTGCTTTTTTGGGGAAAATTAAATATCCATATGAGGGAAAAGTATGGGGCCTTATCAATGTACTTAAATATATTGTATTCAATAAGAATTACAAACATATTATGCAATTAGAATTAAAAAACACAAAACTAAAGTAGATAGAAAGATATGACATGGTTAAACTTCAAAAAATTGTTGAAAATTTATTTAGGCATTTTTTACCTATGCGATGTGTAACTATATTCTTTTCGATCCTTTTCTTTGATTCCTTTAAATACCCAAATTTTATTTCATTCTCCTCCATCTTCTTCTTATCTTACACACACTTTTTAATCATGTTTCTCCACCCTACCCTTTTGTAATAATTTGTATGAAAATTCCTCCATTTTTCTTTAGATATGTGTTTGATTTTTATATACATCGTATCCATTGACCTTCTAAAGGCACTAGCTATTTTTTTAAGTGACTTCTTATTTTAGAATACATTTCCCCTAAAACAATACCATTTTATCATAAATAATGTTTATTTATTTTTTGGAAATTTTGGGTAATCTAGATGGGTTAACTAATTGTGATTGGCAATGTGCCTAATCACTTCTTTTATGTGACATAGAAAATTATTTTCTACTTTATATTTCCACATATCACTATGATGATTAAACCAAACAAGTACATATTTTCTACCTTATGATTTTATATGGTAATCAAGGGGAATCATAGATGGTTCATATTTGTTATTTGGTGGATTTTTGCCCTATTATTTGGTACTCATAGATCTAATCAAATTTCTTGAGTGTTTTTGGCATTTTTTTTAAAACCATAAAATAAGAGCCTCATGTTGAAAAATAGAAAATATAAACACAATAAACAATGAATAGAAATAATGGCATCCAATAATTTTTTATTTAAAACTATATGACTCATAATTTTTAAAAAATATCCAAACTAAAATAGGTGTATTATTAGCTTTCAACACTTGGAAAATAGTAAACTTTGAATTGGCTTAAGGTGTGTCAATCTTGGATAGGATATGATCCTTGTAATTGATTGTTAAATTAGAAATGATAGGGAAGTATCTTTGAATGTGAAAGTGATTTATTATGAGTAATAGATGCTTTCAAGATGGGAAATATGCTTAGAAATAATGTGTATTTTATCAGTCTTTTAAGGTAATTTGTAATGCCTCAAACATTTACAATGCATGGGAAAACCCATAAGATGAATTTGAATTAAAAAAATGACTTTTGGCAAGATTGATCTATCAAGTTTGAACAAATATAAAATTATAGATATGTTTGAGTGTGATGAATTTGTTTTGGAGACATGAATACATATTGGATGATCTAAAGATAATTTGAGTGATAATAAATAAGTTATAAATGTATTAGGGAATTCATGTAGATGACTCAAAATGAAACATGAAGGTTAGGCCCATAAAATGTGAAAATAGGATAAGGGTGTGTAAGATCCATAAATGTACACACAAGTCATGTATGTTAAGGATAAGTTAGGTTGACATTTTTTATTTTCATATTACTTAAATTTGATATTTAAAAATTAATATGTTTTACCTTATCTTTTATTATGTTAACATAATAAGATAGAACTTTGAACTAATTTAGATTATATGAATTATATAAATGAACATTAATCTAAATGTAAAATGAAAAATATGATTTGAATAATTACACTTATTTATTTTAGAAAGTACTAAGAGGATTAAGATACAACTTTACTATGATGTGTATGTCTAAGATTGAACGCATGTGCTAAAAAGGGGGAACTAGATCAATAGTTTCAAATCAAGAAATAAGTCTCTAGATACACTTGTACAAAATAATTAATATTTGGATGGTATTGAATAATTATAAAATATATAAACTTCTAAATTCATCCTCTCAAAAGCACCTCTCTATTTAAATACAATAGTTGCACCTAGTTATAATCCTTCTCTTCATACAATCTCAAGGGCTAGATGTGTGCACAATTATAAAAAACTATCTCCTTCTCTTTAAAACCCTAAGTCCACTTTAAAAACTTATTTTAAGCCTATAAAATGGGGAAAGAGGTGGGTTGAGCTAACCTCAATGAGTTTCTAATGAATGGTTGAGCATTGTCTATATATTTAATACTCCTAAAAGGGAAGTAAAAGTGCATGTAGTTCTTCCTATTTGATGTATGTGTACTATTGTGTACCTTTAATTATTTTAATCTATGATATAAATTTAAAAACTTTGAAAATGGTAAGATTTGACTTGGATTGAGGTGATTCAGACTTGGATAGGATTTGATCCTTGTAACTGATTACTAAGTTTCAAAGAATAGCGAAATCCATTTGGATGTTCAAGTGATTTTCTATGATTAATAAAGTTTTTTAGATGGGTAATATGATTAAATATATTTTGTATTTATATGGTACTCTTAGGTGCTTTATCACACCAATAACATGTGAAATGTACGATCCAATCCCTAAGATGGATTTGATTTTTAAAAATGATCATTGTTTAACACATGATAGGTCTATTAGGTTTGGACTTTAATCTAGAATTATGAATTTATCTGAGTTAGACAGATTCATTTGGGAGATAAGAATACTAATATGATGATTTGGAGATAATATAAGTGTGATAACGAACATGTTAGGCATATAATAGGGAATTCTTGTATATGACTGACAACAAAATGAGAAGTCAGACCCATAGAAAGTGTGTGAATAAAGGAGAAGGGTGTGTAGGATTCATATGTGTGTGAAAAATTCATGTATGATAAAGATGAGTCAAATTCACATTTTAAAAGTGCCTAATACTATATTTTAGTATCTAAAAATGACCCTCTTTTATTTTAGTATTGAAATAAAATATAACGCTAGAGTAAAATTATATACCCAAGTGTCTATAACACACTTTGTCTTTAAAAGGAGGCTCTGAATGTGTAACTTTCTCAATGAAACTTGCAATGAATATGCGAAAATAAATTTACATTTATTAAATATATAATATGAAATGAAACTAAAGTCTTTAATATTTAAGTAGAAAGGAAGGAATACATGTATAAATAGGTGAACCATGTTTCCTTGTAATGTGCCATTGGAGATGATGGTTCCTTGTTAAAACATTGGAGAGTTATGATTCCTTGATGAATAGCTCAAGACCTTGGAGAAATTGGGGTGATCATGTCCCAATTTATTTACTAAATAAAGGCCATGGGTTCATAAGATAGATTCCTCAACCTTGATTTAAGAAGGAATGGTGCCTAGGCCATTGAACGCCATTGAACCTCAATCAAACTTCTCATGTAATTGATATTCAACCTCAAGATACTAAATTTTGGACCCACAAAGTAATTCTTAGGATATTGAGTGTTGTTTAAACTAAACTATATTACTTATTTAATAGATTCAACCATTATAGATAGACTTATAAATTTAAAAGTGCTCACTTCTAGGTACCATCGATGCCAACACGAAAAATTATAATAATATATGTGCATGAATAATGTCCATGTCCCATAATATGATATAATTAGTGCCAAGATGATATATAATGCTATGCATCTATATCTCATTTTATACAAAATCTTAAAAACCTACAACTATTATTCTTATAAAATTATTATGAATATCCATTGCATATGTGTTAAAATCTATGTTAATCTTAAAATCCGTGAAACACTCTTGAAACCAAATGAACTTAATACTTTGCCACATGTGCATAATAAATGCCAAAATAAAATTAATTTACATTATATGTGTTAAGTCAACCTTAAAAAGGGTAAGTTATTCTGTTAAATGTAAAGTAAGAGACAAATGGGAGGTGTAATACATTATTCTTGAAAGCCACAAAGTAAAGGAATAAAGCATTTCCACTTTCATTGTGAATGTAATGAGGGACGTGAATTGGTTGAGTGCCAAATAGGCACCAAATTATTAAAAAACATGAAATACATTGTCTAAAATAAAATGATAAAATAGGCACAAAATCAATGAATAGGTTTGGGGTGAATGTGTTGGTGGTGCTCAAAAGGAGTGAAATACACAAAATCAGTGAAAATGATGAGGCTAGCAAATACGGCTTTAGTTATAAGTTGATTGAGTTTTTATTTTTTTTTAAATTAAATAAATTTTAATATTTTTATAAAAAAATTAATCTTTCTAAAAAGTGAATTCAGTCAAATAATAAAATTTAAATTTTCTTGGGTAGGGATTAAAACATATCGAGAATACATATTTGTTCATAATTTTTATTATCGAACTTCATTTTCCATGCCATCAGTGGCATTAGAAAGTGGGGTTTGGTGACATCACAATGGTGGGTGTCCTATAATGAGAAATTAAAAATCATAAACACGTCACTTTTTCAACTTGACTATGTTACTTGTGAATTGCCACATGTAGTTTAACCTTTCTTATTTTTCTATCAGACGTGACATTTTTTGGTTTCTCTTTCGTATAGCTAGATCGATGGGGAAGGGAGACATCCATGTGAGATTGGGTATTATGCTAAAATTGAAAAATTTCCATCCCAATTTAATGCAGGTATAAAAGGGCATCGAAGCACTTAGGACAAATATATACAATGTAGTTTACATAGACATAAAGTGTTCGTTAGTTTTACGAGTAGTCTACATAGACACTAATAATCCATTTTGCATATATTTGTGATACTAGATAAATGGCTCTAACATATTTTCAATGACATTGCTCTTTAGTGGAAGAAGTGCATGACCTAGGCCCTGTCACCAATTTCATGGTGTGGTTCCATTGATGTTGGCTTGAGGTTAAGGGAAAGACTGCACATTTCCAAATGAGTTTGCCAACAATAGAGAGGCTATGATTAATGATTTTGGGACTTTAATGCTTGTGGAGGTACCTCTTTTCATTGAATATTATTTTTAGTGGGTGAATCACATTGAATTCTCTCAACCATTTTTATAGGGAAAGTGTCATTTGGTCAATTGGACGAACTGATATATTGTGAAAATGTATAATTATTTTTTTATCTGCATCAATATAAAGGCTTAATTTTTTTTTTTTTTTAATTCTTTAATTTTTTTAATTTTTAGTTATTTTTTCCTAGATAATGCTATTTTAAAGCATTATTTGTAATCCAACTGACTGTGACTAATCCAAACATTGTTATTTAGGCATATGTTTCATTAATCAATGGTTGTGGAGAACTTGTTCATTTGTTGTGCATGTATATGGTGGATTTTTCCTTTGTCTTTATTTATAAGTTGCCCTTAAACTCTAGCATCATGTTTGTTCATGGCTGTGTGCACACTGGTAAGGAAAAGGAATTATTTTATGTATTTTATTTCACCATATATATAAAATTTGTCTTCAATGTAAAACATGCTCATTCTTCCTCTTTCCCCTATCTTTTACCATTTTTTACCAATTTTTTATATTAGGTATATCAAATATGAATGTAATTCATGTGTACATGTTTATATTGATTTCAAAATTATTCATTTCCATTTATGAATTATTGAATGTGTGCAATGGAAAGAAAATGTTTTAAATCAGCTATAATTTCTTTTTCAAATATGAAAATTCTGATTTTATTTAGGTAAACTTGCATATGATTGTTATTCTTCACTGTGATTCTAAAACCCATATAAAAAAATCAAAAGATAAACTCACATTTCCTCTTATTTGTTTAAACTTAAATTTCAAACTAGGAGCCCCCTTTAAATGGAATAGTTTCACATCAACCAATGAGTTAACCTGTAAGCTAAGACCTATCAGTAATAGACCTTGGGGAGATATTTTATCTCCTTTCAGGAGATGTTGGACAGTTCCCATCCCACCTAAATTTGTGTGACAAATGATCCATCAACAAACTGGTGTTAGAAGGAGGGCATAAATAGAATCCCAAAATGAAATTTAATGTTAAAAAATTTTAGAGCCATTACCTAACACAGAGGTATTATGATTATAAAACTAGAAAATAGAAGAATAACCATTAGATCAATATCCATTTAGGGTGACTTTGAAATGTTTTACCTCATTGAATATCGAAAAGTGAGAGAGAATAAAAGAAAATAAAAAAGCTAGATATATTGATTTACCCTGTAGCTCACCTACAATTATTATCCCTTTTGACAACCCTTTTTCTATCCCTCTATACCCGTCAATGGTTGTTACTTGGATAGGTGGAGGTAACTACCTTGTGGGTTACTTTCATTGGGATAGTCAGGTACACATAATAAATTTTAATGATAATCTAAGCGCTCATGTATAAAATCCCTTTAATGAACTAGATACCAAGTGTAATGTATTTAAAAAATAATCAAATTTACAATCTCATGCCTTTAGAATGCATACTTATGAATCTAATTATGCCTCCAAATCTTGTGTTACTTATAGAAAATAATCAATACATTATTGGCTAGTGCAACATTCTTAAAAACTCAAACACCTTCTAACATAGTCTATAACCAAATGTAACTTACTATCCTTTCTTCTCTAGCACCTATGGATAACACAATTCCACAAGTTATAAGCAATCAAAATCCAAACATGAACCCTATAAGAGGAAATTTATAGTAGATGGTTTAATGATTTACCAATGATATGGTTGATTTTTGGATACAATTTCCTCAACATCACAATCATGCCATAAAAGCCTCATATAAACATAAATTTTAACTTATAAAGAACCAATTGTCAATGGAATACTAGACCTAATAATGGAATTGTACCTAGCCCTCTTGATAACACAAATCAAACCAATAACAATGACTTAAAATTCATCAATTTGGTTGGTTTGGCATTACCCACTTAGTGTATACTACATAACATAGATGAACATGTTGAAACTAACTGTGCAAATTTATATCAATCTCAAACATATTTCAAAAGGAAATGGAAAATCTATAGATAGTTTGTACACTTAAGAATAACATGAATCAAACTACAAGGAATCTAAGTATTGCCTTGGTTTTAGAGATCAAATAATTCCCATATGAAAGTGAAAATGAAGTAGAAGATAGATTAGATGAAGTTCATTCCTTTAAATAGTTTCAAATGGTAAATAATTACACATTGAGAAGTAACTTAAAAACATTGTTGATAACGTCTACTCCTCTAAATAACACCTAGGTTCAACATATTGAAAATGTTAGAAACAATCCATTTTCACCTAAGGGACCTAGGGCATCTTCCTAGCCAAATAATAGTATTGTACACCCACAAACTGACAAGTCTTTGGAACAAAAAAAAATAGGATATAACATTGTTGAAGACTTAAATAAAACTAAGGCCAATATAACAATGTTTTAAATGTTCCAAAATTATAATTAGAAGGAATCTTTGTTAAAGTATTTATTTTCTCCTAAATGGAAATAAATTAGTAAAAAATTTAATGCACATGTTTCTGTTTACAAAGAGAAGACCGAAACTCCTCATTTTCTCCTAACAATTCACATTTTTGGTAAAAACTTACACAATTTTTTGGTGGATTCAAGTGCTTCAGGGAATGTGATGTCATTATTAATTTGTTAGAATCAAGGATTGAATCCTATTAAATCTAACATAAAGGTGGTTCATTTAGATAAATTGGAAGTCAAGGTAGTTGGTTTATTGAATCATATTCATATGCAACTAGTTTCATATCCAAGAGTACATTAGTTTATCGACATTCTAATGGTTGATATACTTATGCATATGGCATGATCCTCAATAGAGATTGGTCAAAAAAGTTGAATGGATACATGGAAACCAATTTATCTCACATGTGGACCCCATGGCATGCTATACCCAATCATATCAGGATTGAGAGAGCTTAAAATGATACATATGATCATAGAATATAACAATTCTAATGATATCCTATATGATAAATCATAGCTTGGGTTATATATACTTGAAAACATGATGAAATTTGGTGAGAACTTTAATATCAACATGTTTTACATGCTATAAAAAAAAGGGTGATTATCTTGAAAATGGATTAGAATAAATTAAACAACTGTATGAGGAGGAAGTACTCTATGAACCTAAAATACCATCATCCCCTATTATTTCCTTTACATACGATATTTAAATCATGTTGTATACATGAATAATATGGTTTTTGATGACTTTTTTTAGCATAATTTGGCCATAATGGAGGTAGAAACTAGAAATCTAGAACATGGCTATATAGATGAAGAAGAAAATTAAACAAAATATAAATATTAGAATACCATTGCTCTGAATAGTTCCATGCATACTTTAGCCACCAAGGATTGAACTAAAAGGTCATTAACATGTGAAGAATAAAGTGTCTATCATCTAAATATTGAAAAGGATAACAATGAAATTAACATTTTTGTACCATGCATGCCATGAAATCAAGCACAAACAACCAAAGACCATTTATTGACCTTGAAATTTGTTGGTTCTAAATCTAAGCAAGGTTGTGGTACTAGAGTGGAACTTATTAACCCATGAGAAAATTATATTAGGCTGCATTCAAGCCAAAATATTTTTGCATGAACAATGTGACTAAGTATGAAGCATTGGTTCATATACTCTAGTTGTTTTTAATTAATAATAAAGTTAAGTACTTAAAGGTATTAGGTGACTCAGAATTGATATTCAATTAATTCATAAGCCAATATGCTTGTAATTACAAGTGTTTGTCAAATTATCACAACTGAGTGTGAAGTCTAATAGAATACTTGATTATTTAACATCAAAACTATGTTTCATAGAAGAAAAAACACAAAATATGTATTAGCAACATCTACTAGTACCTTAGAACAAATTGTTGATTCCAAATTCAAGAGGTTTTCTATAAAGTTCGTCTTTACCCCTTCCATCCTGGATAGTTTCAAAAACTTCTAAGTTTTTCATTATGATCAACCTATCATTTATTTCATTATGAACATAGATTTGTTCTAATCTCAAACCATTGATAAATTTAATAAGGACGAGTTTGATCTAGATGACCAAAGAGTGATAAAATTGAAAACAAATAACATACTGAAAGGCATGGTCTAATTAGAACAATTGTTTGATATGGATTACCAAGGTCATAAAAATAAAATATCCCCTTCCAAAGGTAATGTCATTGATTCTAAGAATATACTTTTAGGCACATATTTAACTCAAAATGAGAATCATGGGATTTTACAATCCTTAAAGGACTTTAGGGATGCCATATCTTATAGTTATGAATACTTTAAGGTATTCAACACTTCAATCTCACCCACACTATTCCTCTCAAATTGGTTGTTAATCCTTTACATTAGATAAAAATGATGGTAAATCCTTTTTTAGAACCATTATTTTTTTTAAAATTTTAGAAATTATTGTCATCTAGGATTATCTTTCAAGCTAAGCACTCTACATGGGTGGAAAATCTTGTTCCAGTTCAAAAAAAGAATGAACAGATCTGAATATGTGTATACTTCATGCACTTGAACCAAGAATTAGAGAAAGATAATTACCCATTACCTTTAATAAATGAGGTAGTGTAAATTATAAATGACTCATAAATGATGTCATTCCTAGATAGATATTATTGTTATAATTAGGTGATGGTGAATTATGAATGCCGAATCAAAATAACCTTCATAACCAAATGGGGGATGTTTTAATACAATTAATGTCATTAAATATAATTAAATCAGGTCATACATCTTAGTGGGACATGGGCATTGGCTTCAAAGACCTAATTGATAAATGCATCATGATCTATATGGATTATATAACTATCTTTTCCAAGAACTGATATGACCATGTTAGAGACTTGAGAATGGTATTGTAGAGGTATAAAGAGCACAAAATCTCCTTAAACTCATATAAATACATATTTATATTTTAAAAAGGAAAAATATTAGGCCACACCATCTTCAAAATAGGAATATCAATTCATCTAGATCAAGTAGAAATAATTTTAAAGATTTCAATTTATAGCAACATGAAGGAGCTGAAATCATTCTTCAGCAAGAACAAATTTATGCACAAGTTCATTTAAACATTTTTTAAAATTATGAAACATTGAGTAACATACTCAATAAAGATACTGATATTGAGTGGACTATTGAAGCAAAAGATCATTTCATTGAAATCAATAAGTCAATCATGAACACTCTAGTACTGATAAGTCCTAACTATTGCAACCTTTCTATAGCTATCCCAAAAAATGATATAGAGACAAAATACCCATGTAACTCATGAATTATCCACTCATAAATTCTAAACTTAGGTATTCTACAATAAATAAACAAGCTTTTTCATTGATCAAGTTAGTTAATTAGTTCATGCACTACATTTTACAGAATAATGTGTTTGTAGTTGTATTTAACCTTGTTGTAAAAGAAATGTTAATGCAAAACAAGTTAGCTAAATGAATAAGCAATTAGATGACCATTTTTAAATAATTTGAAATAGAAATAAAATTAATTAAAAATTTAAGAGGGCATGGATTGAGAAAAATGATGGTTGAAATTGATTCACAAATTATGTGTCATTAGTACATAGTGAAAGCAATCATGATCAATGAGTGGTATTAGGATATCATTCATTATTTGCTAAAAAATGAGTGTCTAAACTACCTAAAATATAATAAAATAAGAGTGTTACACCTAAACAGCAATAATTTCATGATCAAATATGGAACATTATACTGTAATAATCATGAAGGCATTTACTTGAGATGTTTAAATGAAGAGGTAACAGATGAATACTCAAGGATTTTCATGAAAAGTATGGAACCAAACATAGTTCAAGGAGTGATAAAACCATCCAAATCCTTTATGTATGTTATTATCAGCCTCATGTATTCAATGACTCCCATTTATATGTGATAAGATGCCATGTTTGTCAATTTTTATCACATAGAGAACATAGACTTTCTATGCCATTGCAGCTAGTTATTGAAGTTTCACCTTTTGTAAAATTGGGGTTGGAATTCATTGGAGATATAAATTATAGTTATTTCATAGGATACAAGTTAGTATGGACTACAATTGACTATTGCATCCATTGAATTGATGAATAAACACTCAAAACTTGTATAATTAACATTGTGATCATCTTCCTCAAGGAACACATTATCACCAAGTTTAGAATGTAGTTTAATTTGGTATGTGATAATGACCCTAAAATTTCCTCTATGAAATTTACCAAATGGCCTATGAAAAATAATTAATTCTAAAGTTATCTTCTAATTATTATCTATAAGGTAATGTTATTGCTGAATTAACAAATAAAAAATTGTTATATGTGATTAAGAAGATCCTGGATAAAAAACCTTGGGATTGGCACAACATGCTAAAATTTTAAGTTTAAAACGATAGAACCAGGATTAATTCATCCCTAGGCATGTCCCCATACCATTTTTATATTGAAAAGATCCTATCCTTTCGGTTAACCTAAGAATCACTACCTTGAAACTCATTAGAGTTTACCTTGAGATAGATGATAAGATTGAAAATCAAATACTAAACTTGATTCAATTATAATAAGAATAGGATGCATTATTTTTTCACTTCAAAAAGCATCAATGGGTCATCCAATGATGGATTGACAAATGAACCAAAATAAAGTCCTTCGAAATTATTGATTTAGTCCTTATTTGGGACAAAGTTCATGATAAAAAAGGAGAACATGGTAATTTTTATGCTATTTGGTTAGGTCCCTAATATATTTCTAAAATATTGGATGAGAATTTATTTAGGATCAAGTGTCTAATTGGTGAGTATGTCCCATCTCCTATCAATTGATAGTTCCTCAAGCACTACTTCTAGGCATGAATTAGCCTAGTAAGGTCTTTTACATAGTTTATTTTTGTTGTTTGATTTTGTTTCCTAATTTTACTATTAGTTTAGGTCATTTTATTAATTTTATCATTTGTTTTAACTCATTCATTTCCTATTTTTGGTTTGTTCTTATTTATTTTTATCCTTTGGGCCCTATCTGATCATGGAAAATGGAAAAGGGTTTTTTGGTCAAGTAACATCAGTGGTGTTTTGTTGCTTAAGTATTCTAGGTAGTTTATTATGAAAGATCATGTTTATGAGTTTGGAATCAAAGGTTTGGAATATCGTGTGTGTTTTTAATCTTTTCATATTTGGTGAGTTTGGGTAAACTACTTGATTTTTGAAGATATTCTCTCAAAACCTCACATAAAAATACACTTTAACAATTTATGGGTTTATTTGGATGAAACTATTAAAACCAAGATCTATAATGAAAAATATATAAATTTTAACCCATTTTTCTATGGTGGTCCCCAAACCATAATTTATATGACAAAAAATAAAAATAAAACAAAATAAAATCTATTATCTGAAAAATTGAATTTTTGAGTGATTTAGGAAACATGTATAGGGGCTATGAAATCCTGATTGGCAGTAGATAAAGTATTTGAGTGGGAACATAGACATATATATTGGGGCTATATATGCTTAGATGATATTAAATCAATGTATAGGTGATCATTTCAAGGCACAATTCATTAGATCAATGATCTAGGCTATAGTAACTAGTCTCTATAAATTCTATGAAATGAAAATAAATTCATTTATACACATTGATCAATGTGAATATAATATTTAATTTTTCATCCACTCCTATCTTACCCTTTCATGAATTTTTTCATGTTATATGTGTTATCTTAGTTAGAGACTCTTTGTTCATAGACATGTTTATTTTATTACAAAATACTTAAGAGCATTTTATAGTAGAGTCACCATTTTTTGTTTTTTTTCATAAAATGTCCTAAGTTCCATGAAATCACGGTACCTTTTTTTAAGTTATGGTCTCACTTGTTATGGTCTAATCAAATCTTTCCATGCTTTTGTATGGCTAGTTGATTTATTTCCCAAGCAATTGTATATTTTCCATGTATCAATTTTCATGATAAATCAGGTCTTATAACCTATCACATTGTGTCAGGTGATTCCATGTGATAGAATTTCATATATAGCACTTGGCATGAAAATGGAACCTAGTAGGTCTTATGTCTCACTTTGATAAGTCAAACAATCTTCTTGATTTGGTATTTCTAGGATGTCTCCTATGTTTTTAAGGAAAAATTATGCCATTAAACCTCCTCCATTACGTAGACTAGGTTAGGGTGAGAAATTCTTATATTTTAAACTTAGCCTAAAAATGAGTTCTTGACCTCGATTTTATTGTCACAAGAAGGTCCAAAGAGGGGCAAAATGGTCTTAGATAGGTTGTGTTGATTAGGGGCCTATTGGCTAGAAATTTTGTATGCAAAAAGGTCATGTATCATACATAGCAATACTATGGAATAGATTCCCTTCTCTATTATTCGGTGAGACTACCTTTATTAAAATAAAATACAAATCAAAATTTAAAAGTATTTACAAATATACATTGTTGTATTGAGGTTTTGCATTCGTGAGAAAGGAATTTAAATGAGAGGTAAAATAGATGAATAATGGAAGTAACTATGAGATTTAGAATAATAAAAATGAAATAACATGAATAATTGGGAAAACATGGTTTTCAATTATATTCCACATTATTGAGATGAAAATAAAGATGACTATTTAACTATTTGAATTTTACTTGAAATAGAGTACATAAATCAACAAAATGAATCAATGAAAATACAAATGTTCATTTACAAATAGAATAAAGGTCAAAATTCCTATAACTATCTCATTTTATTAATTTTTTAGAATAACATAAATTTTATTATGTTACCTATATTATTTCTAAAACCTTGTATTTTGTCAAAGTTAAAAGTCCTTTGAAATGGCATGCAAGCCTCTATTTATAGCCTAAAAGGTGGTAGTTACCAAGTAGGAAACTACCTAATGACTTGATAAAAAATTACAATAAAAAATTTTCAAAAAATATAATATTTTCACTTTTAATTCACAAGTGATATTTACAAAGTGTAAAAAATCATAACTTAAAAATTGTAAAAGTGATTATGTCAAAATATAGTTTTGGAAATTGCAAAAGAGAGTACACCAAAAACTAATTTTGGAAACTGGGATTTATAAAATCTCTTCCACCACATATTGACTTCTAACTTAATCATAAATAACCTAAACTTACTTCTGATTTTATTTTTAAACCTTTTTCTGGTAGTCATAAAATTTCTTCATTATTTCCTTGACTTTATCTTTATCTAGGACGTTTGAGTGGAGATAGCCAATGTCACCTTCAATTTGAAGATCTAACATCTAGTGCAGAACAAGTCAAAGTTTATTCACATCCTTATAAAATTGCAAAAAATATTATGATATTTGATGAACATTTGAATGGATCCAAAATTGAAATTAGAATTAGGAACTGACTCCATCTCCAACAAAATTTTGAATTTATGCTTGATTTTTGTATAGGAAGTACCATCCCCTTAACATCAACAACTGAACATGGTAGTTTTTCATTCACTTAATGTATGCCATTTATTGCATCATTTGATATATATCTAACCTCATTAAATTTATCCATGAAATCCTCAAATATGAAGATCCAAAATTAGCAATATCCAAGAACTTAATAAGATCACCACTACACTCTTGGCTTAGAATATTTTTTGTAATAAGAGTGTCCAGATCTACTCTAGATAAGGATTATATTTTTTCCAATAATTTATTCCATTTATTTACTTATATCCTCTATGTGGTCTCATAATTCCTATCGATATCAAGTTCATTCTTAATTTGTGCATAAATTTATTGATTTTGTTTTATGGAGTAACATCTCTGACCATTCCTTGGTATCCATGCCCATATGTCCTATCTCTTTGGCTAGATTAAACATTTTATAATCATATGAATAATATCTTGGAAAGGACTAAATTGGGCATGACTGAGGAGAGTTTTAAAACCTTTTCTTTGATTTTATCCTTAAATACTCTATCTTGATAAAAAAAAATTAAAAAAGGAGACAATAGTTTTTTGAACATCTTATCTCACTCCTTCATGAGTAGCTTTTATAAGGTTCACCTTTGATACTTGGTAGCCTTTAACATTGATTTATGATTTATGTTTTTATAGAGGAATAACTATAACTTCAGCATATATTTCTTGATCTCATCCATGACTATGTAATAAACCATGTTAGGTTTCTTTGGTGCATAAGGAGTAGGAGTGGTGAGCACACTAAATTCAACCTCATGTGGTTGAACTATCTTCTTATTTCCTTCACTACCTCATTCAACCAATTTATGATTTCTACTCTAGGAGTTTGTTTTTGAGATTGCTATTTTGTATCAGTTTGAATCTCATAGAAGTGTGAGGAGATTATTAGGGTTTGAAATAATATAGGTGAAACATATCATTTATATTTTTTAGGATATTCAAGTTTGTATTTATAAACATAAGACACAAGTGAAATTAAAACCTTAGGTGAAGACTAAGGTTATTGGATATTATTTTAGGATAAGATTGTTTGGGTGGGGTTTTTAATGGAGAGTCAAACACATGAGTCACTAGATGATGATCTATCTCCATATATTTAAAGGTGGTGTTCTTGATTAGAACTTGGAAGTGAATAAAATTAGATGATGGGTCACTTGCAATGACACTAGATAAGGAGCCCATAAGTTTTTTTCCTTGTTTTGGTTATTGAGGTTATCCATGACTTGTGTCCATAGATCTCAATGGTGGAGGAAAACCAACATTATCCACATTGACCCCTTTGCCTTTAATTCATGAGATAGTATTGTTAAAGACTTCATGTGTTCTATCCTATAATATTACCAACTATGGATTGCTCTAATCGATTAGAGATAGGGGCCTTTATTCAATACATTGAGGATGATAAATAGGATCCAGATCATCATCGTCATCATCATCTTCTTCAATGTCTTTAGGGATTTATACTATGTTATAATAAATCATTTTATCAAGGGTGAATCAAGAGTAATCTTAGATCCTAGCCTCTTTCTCACTATCACAATCCATCCAATAGTCTTCATAATATGAGACATGCTGATATGAATAACTAAGGATATTTTCTACCAAACCTCTAACAATAAAATAAGGTATGTTTTGAAATGGATGAAGGGTAAGCTAAGTAATTTTTGCATTAATTGAATTTGCCTTGAAGAGTGAGGTAGAAGTGTATCTCTTAGTAGTGATTGTGAAATTAACCCCTAAATTATGATTACTAGATAGGAATTTATGAGTTTATAAAAGTTGATGTACTAGATGCATCAGGGCACACCTATCATCAATAAACATTGATAGCATATAGGGGAATTCTAAAATTTGTAGACTCTGATATATGAGAAAGTGGAAAATTTTATGAACTAGGCACACTATCTGGAGATCTCAATGCTAGTTGCAATAAACAAAATATGAAATTGTATGGATTTAGCTCAAACATCTGATTGACATAGTGTAGAAAGGCATTATTAACCCTAAAAAAACTAAAAACTAGTGTACAATATAGGATAAGGTTAAAAATCATAGATCCATGATGATGACATTTTACTAACTATGTTCAGTCCACTATATATCCTCCTATGTGAAACTACATAGACTAGATAATAAGTCATATACAAATTTAATGTTTGGTGTACCTCACATAGTTGTGTACAGATAGAGTCACTAATTATCTATACCAAATTATTGAATTATTTATTCTCATGGATAATATGAATATACATATACATCAATTCTTGAAAGTCCTTAGCTATGAGATTTTTAGCCACTTTTTTTAATAGTGCAATCTTGAAGTTAGAGGGTAAAATTGTCTTGATTATTTTGGTAGTATTGGCATTAGGTTCTATGATCTAATGTTTATTTAATAATTTTAAACATGAAACTAAGTTCTAATCCCCAAATTTTGAATTCATATCATGGATGAGGTTGATAAAGTATTTGTGGTTGGGTATTCTAAACATGTCTTAAATATGCTATACACCAAGGTGAAGACAATACTCATCTTTCAAATTCTTAGCCTCCCTATTCTCCTTGTCATAATGACTTTCTAGGGTCAACACTAGCTCTAGAAATTATAGTGATGTTGTGAAAATTTTAGCTTAAGGTAGCTTATTATCATAGTTGATTTGAATTCAATCATATTTTTGGATAGTGTTAATCCTTTCTCAAAAAAATTTCAAGTTGATGTGCCCCATATCCATGTCAATAGTTTGATCAACATTAGACTCCATATTACACAATGGGGGTTAGCCCCATAAAAATGATACTTCATGTCACATTTATTCTTTAGGGTACCCGACATGTGTAAATATAATGATATCCTTGGCATAAAATATGTATAATGATATCCTTGTGCACAATAGGAGGTAGAATATGATGAGATACAATCAATTTGATAGGATACAATGTTTGTTTTCAAAGTGATAGAGTCTAAAAATTATTTTTTAGGTTGTGCATCCAAATACTTATTTGGTAGGAGATGGGATCTAATGCATGCTTGGTAGTAGATGTAATCCAACTCTTGTAAATCAAGGTGCAAAGTGTAGGGAATTCTTTATACCAAGCAAGATTTAATGGGGTCTTGATGAGCTATAGAGTGGGTCATGAGATCCATTTAAGTTCATTGAGTATACTTTGATCTATATTAAGACCCTAAAAACCTAAGTCCTCTTGGTGGATTTGAACACTGATCAGGTTAATGAACACACCTTATAAAAATCTTGTCCTGAAAGAGTAGATTATGGAAATAGTGCAAAGATGTTTATTTGGAAAGTAATAGATCAAAGATTGGAAAAACTGGTGTGAAGTGATGGAAAAAATTTCTATAGGAGGAGGGCCAAAAAATTTTAACATGAAAGTAACAACCATATTCATGGTGGGTTTTAAGAGTTCTTAAGTAGGTGTCTGGTTTGTACATATGGAAAGTAGGCATTAGGTTCTGACATCGACATGTAGACTAGCAATTCTAAATTGACTTTGATGGATTTTTATGAATTTAATTATTTATCATTATAACCAAAAAAATCTTGAATCATGCTCACGTAAACCCAAATTACACATTTATGATGCTTGACTTGACTCAACTTGATCAATTATGATCAATCACACTTGGGGTATACAAATTTTCACTTGGACTTAAATTTGGGTACAACAACTGGCTTTGAATTGAAAATTTTATTGTAAAATAAAAATTAAGGACTTTATAATATCAATTTACAAATACCAACGTGAATTCCATTGGGTTACAAGGTCATTATCACACTCAAGAAGACTTTTAAAATGAGACCTTGTAAAATTCAGGAAAGAAAGATAGAACCAAAAATGGAAAACACAAACAAAAAAAAATTAAAATATGAAGTAATAAATGAAACACCACCTAAATCCTAAACTCACCTATTAACATGGTTTGGAACAACCAACCACTAATACATGAATAGTTTCAAATATTACCCACTATAAGGAAATAAGAGATTATTCCAATCCAGGCATGCTAGAGAATAAGTATTATCCCCACAAAGTTTTTGTATATTTAAGGGACCTTCCATAATGAATCAAAGTTTCTATTATTTCATTTAGGTTCTTTTATTTTATCCTAGAGGCGAAAAAAATGATTGATCTAGAAATCCCTTTGCTTGGATTTATTATATAATAACACCTTTACATTTGTCTGATGTTCTGTAAACTAATCAAGTACTTCAACTCTATCTTATTCCAATTATTTTAGATACATAATTATCTTATCCAAATAATCCTTGAAATTATGATTTTTAGTTATATAAATGAGATGTAGAGCTAGAAACTCTAGTGAGATCATCAATGCAACATTAGTGTCATACATCAACTGAAAAGGAAAATACCAAGAGATATTTTTAGTGTGATGTGATCATCCCAAAGTGAATCATACAAATTTTTATGTCATTTTTTTTAATTTTCATAATGATCATTCAAATGGTGCTGACAATATTATTGTTACTAGATTTTACATGGCCCTTTCCTTGAAGGTAGTAATTGGAAAAATGAGATAGGGATATCCCATATCCATAATAAAATCAAACAAGATAAAAAGAAGAGAAGTTATAAGCATTATATTTTAATATCATATGTGGTATACCATACCTAACAAATATATATTTTCTTAATAATGCTACATACCACTTCTAAAGTGGTATGGCTAATAGGGTAAGCTTCTACCCATTTCATGAAATAATCAGTTATAGAAAGAACATGGGTGTGGCCAACTCTAGAATGAGGATTGAGAATTCTAATGAATTTTAGGTATCATTATTGATAATGATACTCAATCATGACTATTTTTAATGGAAGTGTTATGATATTTGGCCTACGCACAAATTGTTGATAGGCCTCACACTTTGAAACCCATTCTTGAGCATGTTTAAAGAGGGTAAGCTAGTAGTATTTATATTTTAGGATCTTATGTGCCATAATAGGAGAGGAAAAGTGATTACCAAACATTTTTTTATTAAATTCCTTTAAAATTATCTTATGCTAATTTTCATCAACACATCTCAATAAAATACCATCCATCCCTCTCTTAAAAAGAGTATTATCCCAAATAACATAATTGGTAACTCTTAGCCTTATTGCCCATTTTTATTTGGCACCAAGATTTTTAGGACACTATCCATATGTGAGTAATTACGCTATGTTCATATACCATTCATTATTTTAACCAATGGAAATAAAAGGGGTAAATCTTTAGACACATCTTATTTCTATGGTTCATCAAGGTCCTCATTATTGGGCCCATTTTCAACTATAAGATAATATAAATCACATCCTCCAAAAAACATAGTTGGATTAATATCCAAGTCATAATATTTTACCTTTTCTATCCATCCTCATCATTTTTAACCAATATCCTATTGTGTCAAGATAGACTTGATCATTGTATCTAGTACTGTTAAGATTTTATGTGAGTTTAAAATATAATACATGAATTGTTTGGCTACCTTGACTACCACATAAGCATGATTTTCAATTGAAGAGGATATATTTTCATGTTTATTCAAACCAAATCTAATTAATATTATATGTGACTCGATTACTTTATTATTTTTATATAACAAGATTGCTAATAAAGTGTGTTGATGGGGGTCATAAATCCTCTTCATTTAATAATGTCAATCTAGGGCTGGTGTCTGAAGGTTGTATGCAATAAGATAAAGAGATTTTTGGAAAATGATTCCTTATATCACAATACACACTTGAAATAACACTTGTAAAAAGTAAATTACACTTGCAAAAATGAAAGCACATTTGTAGAAAGTAAATTGCTGAATTAAAAATAAATGACAAATAAATAAAACACCTATATGTTCATAACAAATTGTACGTGAATAAATGTTTACATAAACAAAAAAATAAATTAATAATTTAAAATAAAATGATAATTAGAGAACAAAGAAATAAATAAAAATACATTGATCCATCTTCCTTTGAATGAGTGGCTAGCTCATTCCTTTGAAGAGGATTCCACTCAGAACACAAACTTCAGAATAGACTGCTCAAAATGATGGAGAGAAAGTATATTGATTTATTTATTCGGGTGTGGAAGGTTGTATTTATAAACTCATGCTTCCAACCAACACTTTATTTAGGAGTAACAACCTAGATATTGTATACCACCTCAATCTCCATAAAATATGGAGAGAGATATTTACTATATTAATGTAATCTATTATAACATAGTCTCAATCTCCATAAAATATGGAGAGAACTATTTATTGGAATGGAATTACATAAATTTATATTTGGATACAATATATAAATGAAAAGTTTATAAATAAAAATCTATATATAAAAAGACTCCAAATGAAAAGCATTCTTGTGATAGTTGGAATAGACCAAACAATCACTAGAATACTTTCTAAATAAGTCCATAGTGGCTCTATTAAAGTCTACAATAGTTTTGATTCAGTGCATAACAAGTCTAATGTAGTCCATAGCTAGTCTGTAGCTAGTCTATAATAAGTCTATAACTACTAACTGAGTTCATAGCTGCAAACTGAGTGAGTTCTTAGTTACTAACTAAGTCTGAAGCTGAATTTAGGTAAAGCTTGATGGAAGTCCATAACTCAACTGAAATTATAGATAGACTTTAGGATATACTATATAATATTTTTACACTACTTCAACATTGTTATTGAATGGTTACTCTTCACACTTTGAATCATTCTAGTTTAATATGGACTCCATATACACATATTGATATCTTTTTCCCATTAATCATTAAAAATAGCTAACAAAAATATAATAATAAATTTTAAAAGAATAACCATGATATATACTTACTATTTTAATCAAAATAAATCATAAGTTCAGAGACTAAATTTAGATCCACTATCTATGCAAGAAAAAGGATGTTATTTTATGGATATAATGAGCCACTTTATGATCTCACCATCTCCCCCACACCTAAACTTATGAATGCCACTATTTAAAACACCATGGTACATATGTATGGGTTAGACATAGTCTTCGTATTTTAAATGGGCTTTCCAAAGTGATTTCATTTTTACAAGTATAATGAAAATTATCTTTTAAAATTTCAGACAAAAGTGACCAATGAAAATGAACATTTAAGGATAGGTTCTTGTGTGGAGGTTTTTCTTACTATCCTTAGATTCTATTTTGACACAGGTTCTTGTGTGGAATTCTCATGCTGATTTCCTCTTCTTCTTATTCTTATTTTTTTTTAATAAGATGAGATTAGTTTCTTGTGTTGAAAATTTCCTACCATGTCTACATAGATTTTATTTTGAGCATAAAGCAACTCTTGCCATAAAAATATTTTGTTGTTTTCAAAACTATGTATCATTACCAAAATCAAAATATATTTTCATTAACTTGTTTTTTTTAATAAGCCCACTTTTTTTTTGAAGCCATTCTCCCCCACACATGATGTCATGCATGTCCTAATACATGCTAGAGGAATGAAGTGGGATGAGATTATACAGATCAAATGTAAGCTTGTTTTCATTTTCCCTATATCGAATCTCTTGAAAGAACTAAAAAAGTGGATCTCCATGTAATAAAAAAATTTATAAGTGAATTTAAACATAAAGCAGTAAATTAATATACCTTGGCATCACTTCAGCCTTTGGTGCCTCTTTCATGATAGTCAAAATAAAAAATTGCAAAAAGTGTTGATAAAATATTAGTCCTACTATGTTGAGAAATAAGAGCACAAAATTAAGAAACCAAGTAAAATGTTGCATAAAATATTCCATTTGAAAAATGGTATTATTTTTATTTTATTTTTACCCTTTATTAGATAGTAAACTATTTTTCTAATCAAGGCTCTTTATTACAACACTTAATTCACTAGGAAACTAGTTTTCAAACCAAGACCACCAACAATGTCTGAGGGTTTTCACTTTTTTTAATTTTCTAAAAATTGATGACATAGAAAATGTTAGCCATATAATGTATACATCCTTATACTAATTTCAAATGTATCATTGAATCTTTTTTATGTTGACATTTCTTCATTATTGGTTTATATAGTGATAACTAGTGATAGATACTTATTGATTCTATTGCATTCTTTTGTCAAATGTAACTCAGGATAATGTGCCAAATTCTTATTGAAGTCATGGACATAAATGTTTATCTCCCAAATGACTCCTTATAATGAGATTATCATGTAAAAACACAAAAAAAACAAAACCTTTCCATACAAGCATAATATCAACAATGTCAAAGAATTGTAAATGTCAACAACAAAAGATTAAGATGAAAATTTGAATATATATATATATATATATATATATATATATATATATATATATATATATATATATATATAAAAGAATGCATTTGAAACTACCTAGGAATGATTGATGCTTCATGAATTAACATTATTTATAATAGAGTTTTATTATGTAAAATAAAAGCTTCCTCAAAAATGTTTTCTTAATATGCAAGTGGATGTGATTGCAACTAATTCCTGAATATGGATGGAAAGGGGTGAAATGAAATGTCATCAATTTTTATTTATTTATGAATTGTGTAGAAAATACTAAATTTTATTTATACATGGAATACAAAGTTAGATTTTAAAAATATTTATAGCTTAAAATAGTTAATTTTTTTAATAAAAAACCAATATACCTTAAATGGAAATGCATGATTATTATTGAAGGAATGTTGAATAAAAAATTAAAAGAAAGAGTAGGAAAACATATATGAAACATGTAGTGGCCATTGTCTTCCTGGGCTTCAAATAAAATTTTCAAATTGCACCATATAACTACAAAATCTTTGTTTTTGTTTTTAAAATCTTGGTGTGCCCAAAAATGCTAATACATTATCTTCTATCAATATGTGAAATTAAGGAATCAACAATAGAAAATATTCAACATTTTCTTCTATTATTGGAAAAGAAAGAAGTGGGGGTTTGAGGGAGGTAGCCCCTAGTAGGATCAAGGGGTAACACCCCTTGTGTGCTCCTTGTTGTGATACAGGGCAAGGTCGAGGGGCAAACCAAGACCAAATTACTCTTTTTTTGTTCATAAAATCCTTTAATGCTAAAGAAATAAAAGAAATTGTCTTCTATTTTAAAAGTACCTAAAAATATTCAATTTTGCCTACTCAAAAGAATGGATTGATTGCATGGTTAAAATATTGTATTCAACATAATCTAAAATCCACATGATTATCAAAAACTATCCTAGAAAATTTTGTCTTGCTAAAAACTATCATCATTTTTATTATTTTTTGTTGGAACAAAAAATAACAAAATGAATACAGTAGGCAGCAAATATAGAGTAATGAATATTTGAAAACATAGAATACATTTTCACACCATTATAAATCCAAAATATTTATTGGATGTAAGTATGAGATGTGATCTACAAGGAAAAATAGGTGGAGACCAATTTAGTGGAGATTTATACCTATTTTGTAGCAACATGTATTTTTTCCAGAATTGATCCATTTAAACAAATGCAGTTTCTGAAAAGGTGCAATTATATCATTACATGTTTCATTACCACATATAATCGATCCTAGCTAATTATATAAAAATAGATCATTTATCAAACATGCATGTCAAATATAAGAGCATCTCTAGATTCCTTTTTGTGAATAATAACTACAAAATTTCATGCAACCAAGCATTTTCTTCCATTTTTTTTAATTTTTTAGACATAGTTGTGTAAATAAAATTAATTAAGTTTTCTAAATATATAACATTGTAAGATATTATCAGATAATATTGGCACTTTTACATTTTCTATCAATCATCATTGCATACTATAGTTTATCAAGAATACTGAAAAAAATATGCACAAGTTTTAGCAATTAGTTAGAGAGAAAATAGAAATTAAAATGTTTAGATCCTCCAATATAAGCACAACAACCTTAAAATTTTATCATGCTAGAATTTAATGATTTTTTAATAAAATCAATAGATATGTAAGACTTAAAATTATTTATTGGGACATGGTTATCTCACCCCTATAAAATCTAGAGCAATATTACTCTTTTACTACATGTAATAATGCCAAATCTATTACATGGCTTATTCTAATATTTGTGTGATGCTTCCATCAATTCTTTTAGATTGACTATCCCGAAAATATGTGAAAACCAATTATGATTTTCTCTAGTACAAATAGGATCTCTTTTTTTCAAAATAATCCACTTCTATCGTGATCTATATTTCATGTTGTTTTTATTATTTTGAACTTGTCAATTTTGTTTAACCAACATAGAGTCCATTCAAAATAACTATCTTAATGCATGGATATATATTTGTATGTAATATTTTGGGAGGCTATATTTATGCACTCTACCTAATATCTACATGAATCTCTCCTAGTCGTGAAATGAGTAAATATAGCAAAAAAAACATTGAAACCATTATCATGCATAACAATTATTTCTATCAACCATACTAGATTAATAATGGATTCAATTTTACACATAAAACTACCATATAAAATCATAGGTGTTTTGTTTGGAGTGACAATTCCTTTTATTTCAAATAATTTTGTAGCTTTAACCCCTCAAATGTAATTTCTTGATTATCTATTTCTATATCAATAATTTTTTGAAAATCAACTGTTCTTACTCAAAATATTGAATAATCAACATAATTATGGCTCAGGAGTCTTACTTTAGTAACTACACAAATTGGATTACAAACAATTTATTTTAGTAGAGATCATCAATGCAATTCTCTTATGAAAAAGTAGTTTGTAAATTTTTAATTATCATGATGCCATCTCCTTCATCCTTCCCTTTTAGTTATCTCAAAATTTCATTCCCAATCTACATTAACCTCTAAATATTCATTCATGATGTTAGCAATTATATTTTCTATACAACAGTGTTAGTATGTGATGTTTTTTTTTTTTTTTTTTTTTTTTAATTTTTAAATTCTAAAAATTTTAATTTCAAAAAGATAAATTTTAATCTAGGCCGTAGGAAAAGAAATCTTAATCTATTTTGAAAAAAAAATTTTTTAAAAACCACCACTAAATACTTCTAGTAACAAAATTTTCTAAGGGAAATTCCCTCTCACTAGGAACATTGTTTATCTACTACCACTAGACAATTCTCTTAGGAATTTTTGATTCTCATAATAACATCGTGTTCCCTAACAATTGTGCCAAAAATTATGGGGGTCTTCAATCCTCTTCATTTAATAATACCAATCCAGGGTTAGTGTCTGAAGGCTGTATGCAATAAGAGAAAGAAATATTTGGAAAATGGTTCTTTCTATCAAAATATACACTTGCAAAAATTGAAAATCACACTTGCATAAATTAAATCACCCTTGAAAAAATTAAAGCACACTTTCATAATGTAAATTACTAAATTAGAAATAAATGATAAACACATAAAATACCTATAGGTTCACAACAAATTATACAATTTATTTTACAACAAAGAAATAAAATAGTAATTTACAATAAAATAATAATTATAGAATAAAGAAATAAATAAAAATACTTTGATCCATCTACTTTGGAATGAGTGGCTAGCTCATTCCTTGAAAGAGGATTTACTTAGAACACAAACTTTAGAATAGATTACTTAGAATGATGGAGAGACAAGTATATAGATTGATTCATTTGGTTGTGGAAGGTTGCATTTATAATCTCATGCTTCCAACTAACACCTTATTTATGAGTAAAAACCTAGATATTCTATCCTATCTCAATCTCCACAAAATATGGAGAGAGATATTTATTATAAGAATGCAATCTTTTACAACATAATCTCAATCTCTACAAAATATGGAGAGTTATTTATTGGAATGAAATTACATAAATATATATTTGTATATAATTTATAAATTGAAAGTATATACATAGAAATATATATAGGAAGACTCCAAATGGAAAGTGTTCTTGTGATAGTTGGAATAGACCAATCAATCATTAGAATACTTTCTAAACAAGTTCATATCGACTCTATTTAAGTATGTTGTAGTTATGATTCAATCCATATCAAGTATGATGTAGTCCATATCAAGTTTATATAAAGTTTAGAACTAGTCCATAATAAGTCTGTAGCTAGTCCATAGCTACTGATTGAGTCTATATTTGCAGACTGAGTGAGTTATTAGTTACTGACTGAGTCTAAAGCTGAGCCTAAGTAAGCTTGATAGAAGTTTGTAGATCATAGAAAATTTTAGATCTACTTCAGGAGCTACTGTAGAATATTTTCACATTACTTTAACATTGTTCTTGAATGGTTACTATTCATACTTTGGATTGTTCTAGTTTAATATGGACTGCATATATAAATTTTGATATCTTTTTCCCAATAATCATTAGAAATAGCTAACAAAGAGATAATAATGAATTTTAAAGGAATAACCATGATATATACTTGCTATTTTGTTTTAAATAAACCATAAGTTCATAGACTACATTTAGATCCACTTTCTATGTGATAAAAAAGATATTATTTCATAGATATAATGATCCAGTTTATGGTCTCATCATGTGCTATGATGGATAACAATAGACTATAAAGTACTTGTGGGAATCAGGACATACTAAGGTTGGTGTTTTGGTAATGGAATTATTTATTTCCTCAAAGTCTTCCTTACCTTCCTTACTCCATTGGAGTATGGATTTATCTTTCATCATTTCTTTAAGTACAAACCTCCTCAAGAAACTCACCTTACAAAAGAAAGAGTGAACACCTGGTTTACTAGTAGGAAGAGTTAGATTTTGGATGGCCTGAACCTTCTTCAGATAAATATTTGTTCTTTATTTTGAGATAATGTGACCAAGAAGTTTCCATTTATTTACCCAACATAGACTTATCGGGATTAGGTGAGTTACCATGAGCTCTACACTTTTCAAACACTTTTACGAAGTGATTATAATGGTATTTTTTTAAGAATATAATTAGATCATATCGATATACCAATATGATATTATTATTGGTATCATGAAATGAAAAATCCATTACCATTTGAAAAGTGGTTCCAACATTGATAATGTAAAAGAGGCATTATTTTGTATGTAAAGGTTCCCCAATGTGTTGTGAACTTTTTTATGGTGATATTTAATGAAAACCTCCACCTGATTGTAACCAAAAAAACCATTAATCATGGAAATTATATTTTATCCTATACCAACTTGCAATATCTAATCTATGATTGGTAGAAGGTAATTATCTTTTAGATATTCTCGATCAAGAATATTAAAATTGACAAAAAATAGATTTTTTCCACTCTTTTTGTGAATAGGCACAATATTGGCTACCCATGTAGAATGATGGATAAGGAAGATACTATGCATGTTAAATATATTTTAAATCTCATCATGGATGTTTGTATCAATTTTGGGATTATAATTCCATTATTTCTTCTTATAGGGAGATGTACCAGATTTTAATGGAATGTCGTGCTTCATTTATTTCAGCCTAAAGGGTTTAAGATCATCATAAATCTACACAAAGACATCTTGGAATAACTTGAAGATGTTAATGAACCTACATCTCTCTTATTTTAAGAAATGTTTCATGATATTAACTTATCTATGTTCTTTAGAAGTACCAATATTTACCTTTTCATAATTAGAAGATTTGGCTAGTTCTCATTGAACGTTTTCTGACATACCCATCAAGATTATCAATTATGTCTTCTAGAGAAACCAAATATTAAAAAATATTATTTACTTTCAACTATATCACCCCTTAATTCTCACTTTCATAAAAAGTTTATTATCCTTTAGTGGCATTGGTTGAGATAATATTAACAATGTCATATTTATCATTCTAAACATGTGATTCTATGTATGTGGAAGTGCTACCCTCAAAATACATATTTATGAAGTTATTTGCCTTTAGAAGGAATGCTATATTTTTTCATCACTATTGAAAACCTAAACAATATTTCAAAAATGTATTTTTATCTATCTACACCAAGAGGAATAATCATTAGTGAAGAGGAAAAAACATGTGCATATTACTTTGTATTGTCATCTCTTGGAATAACTATGATTGAACATGATTTGAATGAATAGATACAGTCCCACACATGATTCCTATAATGCCTCAATTTATCATTTTTTACTTTATGTTAGTATTTTACTTATTTCACAATGAGCTTGGAATCACTATGGGATTTTAGGTTTTAGATTCACATTTATATAGTAGTCTTCAATCCTAGAAAAAAAATTCACATTCAACAATGTTATTCATAGATTCAAACTACAAATTTTAAGAGTAGGGAACAATTTCTTCATTTGGATAAACAAGAATAATTCCAACTATGGCACCAACAATGGAACTACTATAAAATTTAAGAATCCAAGCACCATTAGAATCACCTTCAACAATTTCTGGTACATCCAATTCTCCTTCAAAAATAATCATGCACTCCCTTAGGCCCATGTCTTTACAAATAATATCAACTCATGGGTTTTTTTGATTTAAACACTATGATTTTCATATTTGATTTATATTCTGTATTGTGCTTGACTCCATTTTCTAAGAATGTAGAATGAGACAAATCCATCTAGATCTCCCCATCCAATTATTTAAAAAACTATTCTTCCTAACATACCATATTTGGTAGGGATATCTGCAACTAAGATAGTCATCTTTATCCTCTTTTACAGGAGAGAATCTAGATCCACTTTCACATTATTGATCTATCCAACTAATGGGACCTATTTATTGCCCATTGAAAAACATTGACTAAATGTTTTAGTCCAGGTGAGTCCTAGAGAATGAGAAAATTTGGTTGGCATGATGTTATCTAAGGTTCTAGTATCAATTATGTCATTTCTTAGTTTGAAATCTTTCAAGAAAAAGGGATATATAAAATGGTTCTTATTTTATAGAATTGTAAGTAGACATAGACATAGTAATTTTTAGAGGGTTTTATGTTATAAGGTGTAGTAAGGATTCATTTGGATTTTGGCTTGATTTTATCGGTGATGTCTCCTTTGATAAACCAAAATAAACTATTAATTTGATTAAGATTAAATATTAGGTACTCCTCTTGGGACATTTTAATCTTAGATTTATTGACATGATCTATGATATAAAATGAAGAGATACTAGGTTAAAAATTTGTGTATGAATTTATAGGTGATGAAGATACATCCACATTATTTTTAGAATTAACACTAAGCTTTTGATTTTATGGATAATGAGTCTAAGGATAATTAAATACCTTTACTTCCAACTACTTTGTCTTTGCTTGAGGAGGTAAGGGAGATACACAAGAAATAATTACAATAATAGGAGATGACAGAGGAGATTCTTTAACTTTAATCCTTTCAATTTGTTTCACTTTGTTAGCCTCCTACTTCTTTTTGGTTTCTTATTTCAAACCTTATGATCTTGTGAACACTACATAAGATTGACCATTCATATCTTCAACCACATCTTCATAATCATCTTCTTCAGACTCATATTGTAGAAAGGTTTTATGGGATTATCCATCATATACTTTAGTGTCATACTCATGAAAACATGGATCTTCTATTTCAAGTTCTTCACCATCATACACATAAACTGTTAGGAACTTGTGTGACCCCTTCTATTTACTTTATTAGTATATTAGTTGTTATATATGCATATGATTTTTACGTCATACCATGAGCATTTTTTTCATCCCACATTCATGGGAACTAGTAGTTGAGTAGATTAAACTTAGTATATAAGTAAGTGTTGAGGCCAATGAAGGCATCCATAGATTTATTGTATTGAGCTTGCTCAAAGGAGGTTGTACCTCGAAGTGGCCTTTGATCAATATAATCTTTTCAATTGTTATACTAATTATATAAATATGTTAATTCATGTTACTAATTATATTAATCTATTATTTCATGCATTTTTATTAATTATTGCATGAAGATTTTCTCATCTATTATGAGAACGCTTTCCAAGACCAATTTTTTTTCCTTCAAAAATTCTTAACTTTGTTCTATTGCATAATTCATTGAAGTAATTTTTTAGAGAGTCTTAACTCTACTCTACTACATAAATTAATTTAAGTAATTTTTTGCATCACAATAATCTATTTCAGATTAGGGTAGAAACTTGATTGCATAACTGTGGGAAGTGCTTGGGTGAAATCCCTAAAACTCATGTTGAGGAGTACCACAGGAACCCCAAAGTAGAGTGCCTATTGAGAGATCTTGCTAGTGAAATGGGTAATGACCCTTGTCGATTGAATAATTCCCATCTATGAGGAAAATCAAGAGCTATCACTTAGAGGTAAATCTATGGCCAAAATATTTATGGAGAGTGGTACTCAGATGACATTGGTGGCTAGAGTGATATATTTAAACCCTTAGGAAGCCATTGAAACTTGGGGCCCATTTCTATCAGTTTTAGACTATTATTGTGGAGTATCAAAAAAATTGCCATATTAGATTCTTGCATATTATCAGCAAAGTATCAATAGACTTTCCATTCTAGTTTTAGCATATTATCAATAGTGTATCATAAAACTACCATATCATATCATTTATCAAGTATCAAAAGACTTGCCATACCATTTTTAGCATATTACCAGTAGAGTATCAAAAAACTATCATATCATATCTATAGACTTGTCATAGTAGTTGTCAAATATTCCTAGTAGACTATCATAAAAAATAATAATTTTTATTTTTTTTCCATATCTCTCTATTTGTAGCCCCATTGATTCTAAAAATTTATCTAAAGACTTGAAATTCCATTCCCCACATTTTTTAGAGCCCATATCTTGATTCCACTCCTAATTCCTACAAATCTCAAATTTCCCTTTTTTAGGTTTTTCCTTAACTTCTTTTTTTGTATTTTTGCCTCAAAATATTTCCACAGTGTTCATCTCCCTTTTCTACTCCTTTGACCCTTTGATAAATTTCCCAATTTTTCCGTTTTCACTCCTAAAATTGTCCTTGCCTTCATCAATCATAATCACACTATGAATTATTTTTGTAAAATTACCTATACCCATTTTGATTTCAACCAAATTCAAAAATTCCCTTAATAAATGTGTCTTAACTCTAGTTTTCCTACCTATTTCAAAAAAAATAGAAAATAAAAAATTCTCTTATTCTGGTCATGGTAGTAACATAAAAAGAGCAAAAAACATGGAGGATAACATTGTTGCCCTCAAAACCCACATCAAATATCTTGATAAAAAAATTCTTAGACTTAGTATTCAACATACCACCATAAACAATAGATGACATCCAGAATCCTCTTCAAACACTGGGTTTTCTTCTTCTAGCAATTTTCATGAGCCGAAGCTTAGTTTTTCTTGGTTCAATGGTGAAGATCTGACTGGATAGATCTATCAGGTAGAACAATATTTTAGTTTACATAATACTTTTGATGCCAACAAGGTCCCACTTGCATCCTTTCATTCAGAACATGAAGCCCTTCAATGGTATTAAAGTATACCAACACTCATGACAAGCCCATATGGACCAATTTTTGCACCATCATTTTGAAATGGTTTATCCCTAGTGATTTTGATGACTTAACTAGAACACTCACTAAACTTTGACAAATAATAACCATGAGAGAATATCAAGTAGAATTTGAAAAACTAGTCAATCACACAGAGGGATTGTCTGATGAATTCTTTAGGAGTTTTTTTGTCAGTGGATTGAAGGATGCAATTTGATCAGAGGTCAAAATGTTTTGGTCCAATATAATAATGAAATCCCTAGGGTTGGCTAAGTTGGTAGAAGACAAGATCATAGCTCAACAATGATTCAAATCCAATTTTTCTCCATTCAAAAATACAATTTCACAATGATCTCAAATATTGCTAGCCGCTATAATTCACATTGCATGAAATTTTTTTAAGAAGAATTCACATGACATCATTGCCCAGCTTTATTCTATTCAAATGCAACCATCAATGGTCTCCACTACTCCTTCTGATCTACAAATCATTCTGTAGAGGTATGCATGTGTCTTTGTCAAACCTATGGGATTTCCACCTTTACGGCCAAAGGACCACATTATTTATCTCCTTCTTGGAAGTATTCCTCCCAACATCAGGCCTTACATCTACCCATTTAATCAAAAGAGTGAGATCAAGATGCTCAGTCAAGACTTACTAAAACAAGTCATTATTTTCCCTAATACTAGCCCATATTATTCCATAGTTCTCCTTATATAAAAAAATATGGGTCATGGTGCCTCTACATTAACTTCCATGCAATTAATCACATGAAAATCAAGGATAAGTTCCCAATCCATGTTATTGATGAGCTTCATGGTACTCATTTTTTTTTATCTAAGTTAGATCTCTGCTCTGGATATCATCAGATCCAGCTTCATGAGGATGATATCCCTAAGACAAATTTTCACATGCATGATGGCCACTATGAGTTTATAGTGATGCCCTTTGGCCTCACTAATGATCCTTCAACATTCTAGGCATTTTTGAATAAAATATTTTGACCCAACCTATAGAAATTCATTATGGTCTTCTTCAATGGTATTTTCATCTATAGTAAAACATGGTCTGAACATGTCCAACATTTGGAGCTCGCATTACAACTTCTCTATAATCATCATCTCTATGAAAAATAGTCCAAATATGTTTTTGGCTAGGACAAAGTGGAGTATCTTAGGCATATTATTTTATCCCAAGGGTTTCAGGTGGATCCCAAAAAAATAGCTACCATGACAAATTGGCCTCATCCTCAGACACTCAAAAGCCTCCATGGTTTTTTGGGGCTGAATAGATTCTATTTCAAGTTTGTTAAGGATTATAAGAATATTTTAGCTCCACTAACAGCTATCTTTAAAAATGATGCTTTTACATGGACACTAACTACTAATTGTGCATTTGAATAATTGAAATAAATTATGTGTACTACACTTGTTCTAGCTATGCCAGATTGTTTCAAGACCTTCACTATCAAGACTGATGCTTATGGTAATAAACTTGGTGCTATTCTCCTCCAAGAAGGATGCCCCATTACATACACCAGCATAGCCCTTTTTGGCAATAATTTAGTACTCTCTACTTATGAAAAGGAAATGATGGTCATTTTGCATGTAGTACAAAAATGGTGACCATACATACTAGGGAATCATTTTTACATGAAAAGTGATCACCAGAGTCTAAAATTTTCCTAAAATAATTAGTCTCTACCCCATCACAACAAAAATGGGGTAGCAAACTCATGGGTTATGACTATTAGATCACTTATAAGAAGGGTAAGGTTAATATTGTGGCTGATGATCTGTCTCATACATTTATAGATCAATATTCTCTTTTAGTTATTTTCATGACTATGTTGACTTAGTTGTATGTTGTATAATAAAGGTATGCCAATGACTCCTTGTTATCTCAAATCATTCAGAAATTGGCCACTAAACACTCTACATTACTGCATTATTTTTGGGATTGTGATTCTTTATGATATAAGGGTTATTGGGTGCTTATCTAGAGCATAGATATTTAGTTGGCTATATTATATGAACTCCATTCTTATCCATCTATAGGTCACTCAACGTTTCTCAAAACTTATGAGTGGGAATGCTGAAACTTCTTTTGAAAGGGAATGAAAAAGGGAATTCAATAGATGGTGGCTGAATGTAATACTTGCCAATGTAATAAGGGTGAAAAAACACTCATTCTGGGATTTCTTGAACTCTTTCTCATCCCTACCAAGATTTGGATAGATATTTATATGTATTTCATTGAGGAAATCCCTAAATTTGGAGGGAAAATAGTGATCTTAGTTACGATTGATCACCTCTCCAAATATAGTCATTTTTGTGCCCTCAGTCATCCTTATACCACCTTCATAGCTGCACAAATTTTCTTGGATTAGATTTTTCATCTTCATGGCATTCCTTATTCCATTGTCTTAGATCATGATGAAACCTTCACAAGCCATTTTTGGATAGAACTATTTCAATGCATCGGCACCCAACTAAAGATGAGTATCAGGTATCATCCACAAATATATGGCCAAACTAAAATTTTCAACAAATTCTTGGAAACTTTCCTTTGTTTCTTCACCTTAGAACAACAACATCAGTGGGAAAAGTGGCTCCCTTTTTTAAAATGGTGGTATAATACCTCTTACCATAATTCAACTAAAATGAATCCCTATGAAGTAGTCTATGGTCAAGCACCATCAGTGCTCCTTTTGTACACCCCTAGTAGTTCATTAGTTCAAGTGGTTGACATGCTTCTTCGAACTCAGGATTAGATCCTCAGCACCTTGTGAGACAATACTCACATGGCACAAAATATAATGAAATAATAGGGTGATCAACATCATTTTGAGTGCACCTTTCAAGTAGGTGATATGGTTTGTCTTCACCTACATCCATACAAGTAATCCTCCCTAAAATTCAAAGGGTGTCATAAGTTAGCACCCAAGTTATTTGGGATATATAAGGTTATCTAGAGGATTGGGTTAGTTGATTATAAGTTAGAGCTCCCACTTCTTCATGAGTTAATTCAGTATTTCATGTCTTTTATTTGAATAATTTTTTTGGCATAAACATCAAAGTGCAGACTATTTTACCATAACTTAATAATGAAGGATCTATCCTTCTAGAGTTGGACGTAATATTGGATAGGCACACATGAAAACTTCACTCCCACTCCATCACAGAGGTATTAATTTAGTGGCACAAAATGCAACTAGAGGTTGCAACATGGGAACCACTCTTTCAAATTTAGCACCAAATCCTACATCTAAAGCTTTGAGGAAAAATGTTTTGCGAAGGAGGGGATGTTAGGAACCTGTATGACCCCTTATATTTACTTTGTTAGTATATTATTTATTATGGATGAATATGATTTGTAAGTCATCCCATGTGCATTTTGTTTTATCCCACATTCATGAGAAGTACTAGTTGCATAGATTAAACTTAATATATAAGTGTTGAGTCCAATGAATGCATCCATGAATTTATTATATTGATCTTTTTCAAAGAAGGTTAACCCCTCAAAGTGGCCTATATCAATATAATATTTTCAAGTGTTCTTTTAATTATATAAATCTATTAATTCATGCTGCTAATTGTATAAACTTGTAATTTCATGCATTTTTATCAATTACTATAGGAGGATCATCTCATAGACTTATTCCATTTCTAATATTACATTTATTTTAGGAAATTAAATAGCCATTTTTTGTTATGGACCTTACAACTAAGAAAAATTTTTGTTAGAAGGAATATATTTTCTCCTGGTAAAATATTGGTATGGAGCAGCCAATTGCTTTTAAGGTAACTAGTTTTTTAAAGTAAAAATATCATTTACCAAGTTTTTAATCAAATTTTGTATAGAATCCTAGTTTGAATTTTTTATTTTAGAATGTGAAGAGTATCTTCTCAATTTACTATCCATAACCATGTAATATTCAACCTTAGTAGTGAATTCTTGGGTTTTTTTTAAATTAGGTAATATATTTATCCTCAATGGGAATCCTACTTCTGGTAAATGTGATTTTCTAAATATTTTTTATTGTCTGACATGGGTTTGGATGTTTGAGGAATCTTATTCAATAATTTTTTGAACTTGGAAACAAACTCTTGTATGGGTTCATGATCCTTTACTCATCTAAGTTAATTTCAGGGGAAGTGCATGCGCATCCTCAACTGGTTTAAACCAACCTTGTTACATCCTGATTCATCATAAAGCAAATTATTTCATTATCCATGGATATTTATAGTTGAAAAAATTGATTTAATTATTCTAAATAAGCTTTGAGATATATGTTGTTATGGAAAAGTAGGATATTGCTTAGGTTACATTATTATATTACTATGAGTTAGTTGTAGTCTATATGTTTACATTATGAATATGTTAGTTTGATAGTTCAGTTATATTTTATGATATCATGATGTTATGATCTAACTACCTACTTATTATGAGGTTGATATAGGAGAAATCATCTCTCAAATCATGATGGAGGGAGAGCATCATTGGAGACAGTGATGTAGATGAATATGTTGAAGGTGACAGAGAAACTAGCTAGAACCCTGCACACACCACATTAATTAGCACATGTTAGATGTATAGTAAAATGGTTAGCATAGTGTGTTTAATATTGTTTGCATTAGATAGTTGTTTCTTATAGTCTGTTAGCATAGTTTAATGGTTTTATGGAACTCATTTATGTGTTTGCGTGTGTGACCATTAAATGTTATTGGAAATAGGTTTTTTATAATTAGATTAAATTTGAGGTTATGAATTTGTGAATTTATCGTTAAACCATTTTGACATCGAAGATGCTAATATAATTAGCAAATAGATATTAATTATTATAATTAGCAAAAAATTAGTGAAATATGATAATTTATGTTTTAAAAGGAAAGAATGGGAAAAAGTAAAAATAATTAAGAAAATTATATATTTGGGAAAATATATAATTAGGAAAAAATCTTGTAAAGAAAAAAGAAAATTTTAAATTAGAAAGAAAGGGAAAAAAATAGGATAAATGATTGGATTGATTTTAAAATTAATAAGGTAGAAATTAGAAAAAAA